>VDFB02226574.1:0-13751 GCA_007258455.2 Sequoia sempervirens | reverse complement strand
ATTTCTAAATAATCTCTCATGTATTATTCTACTTTAAAGAAATTTCTCATTGTAATGGTGTTAGAAACAACTTTAAAGTGGGGGCATACATTGGCACTCATGTTTCACTACGTGATTTTTCTTTTTCTTCTTGTGATGTGTTATCTCCTTGGTGGTGTCATTGAGCTTTATTTCCTCCAAAAGCATGATATTTATTTTCCCTTGTCCTCTCTTGGAAACATTAGATACAATGTTCCCCAAGATGAGACCTTTCACTTTTCCTCTCTTGGAAATAAGATGAGACCTTTTGCGCTTGCGCTCTCTTGGAAGCACTAGGTATGATGTTCCCTAGGATGAGACCTTGTATTTATCCTCTCTTGGAGATGTTAATCATGATGTCCCCTAAGATTAAGACCTCACATGAACTAAGAAACATCCCTTTGAACATACCTTAGACTCTTTTGGAATTTATAACAATTATTATATGGCCACCTTGCATAACATGATTTGCATGCCTATAGAGCCATCATGTTTATTCATGAGCTCCAAGCATACAAATTTTTGGTTGTTTCATGAAGCTCAAAAATAATTTTTGTATGGCACCTTATTAAATTTATCATGAGGTATAACTTTGGTATGGTTTGAGCGGGAAGCCCAATTTAAGGCATGACTTTTCCCATAGCCACTCACATTTGTGTGAGAACATATCTGCCGTATGTGTCTCACCTTCTTGGATTACTCACCCAATGGAAATCCAAGATTTTTTTGGCCTTAGAGTGAGTATGAATTTTTGGACAAACAACCTAGATGTGATCCACATCATGTTAGAAAAATGGACAAAGGTTGATCCATCTTTTTTATTTTTACTTGTTCTTGTTTCTCTCTCTTTTAGTCATTGACATTACATGATCATGTATCTTGATGTTGCAGATCATACACCTTGTGCATGTTCCTTTGTGCTTATTCCTATTTAACTTAGGATCTTAGATCTTGGGGGTTTGACCGCCTCCTCGATCTTTGTTATCCTGGACCATCCGAATTGATATTATTAGACCCCTCTTGAATGTACATTTTAGTGTGTGTTTCAAGTAGGTTCATCCTCTCGCTAAAGTGGGACTTAAATGTAGTGTCAAAAAATGGGTCCATTTACATTATCACTCTCGGGTATGTGCAAGATCATGATGGGCCAAAAATTGGCAATATGATGGGTATGCGGCTGACGACTATTTTTTTACCCAAAATTAATGAAACAAAAAGGGTTTTTAAAGGATATTCTCTAGCTCCACCGATATAAATTCATGTTTACTTTGAATTTAATAAGTAATTATTAATCATTTTCTACTATTCAAATTATGACTAAAGTCTTGATTGTATTGATTGGAACATCTGCTAGCCAAATGGTATCACCCTTTTGAATTCAAAACATGTGTCACATTATATGCTTCAGATACTATAGGATTAAAAAAATAAAAATTGAATTATGAAGTTGACCAAGTTAAGGTGGTCAGACACGAAGGAGGTATTTTTAAAAGTTAAAATAAAAAAATCATAATTAATTAAATACTTTGAAAAAATTACAAAAAATATTATCATTTTATTTTGGTTAGGGTGGTCGGTTTAAACCTACTTTATTTTTCCTTGAAATTTGGCACTATTGCATTGAAATTTCAAATTTTCACCAAATAGATTTTTTTTGTTTTACAAAACCTAGTAGTTTACAACTACATTCACCCTTTTCTATAGATTTCATTCTTTACATATTTATGAAATAATATAGATAACTTATTCAAATTTTACTGTTGCCTAACTCTAATTTTTCTAAATTTTTGCCACTTTCTATACTATTTTTTTCCATGATGATCCTGCACATACCCTCTCATTTGGGTCCTTCTTGTGGATTTTGTCTTAATGTTTCCTTGATTTAGTGTTATAATATGGATAACACATTCACATTAGATCTTGGGCCCTTGTGAACTAGTGGAATTTAATGGTGCCTTGCAAAAGTGTTGTGAAGTGTTGTAACACACTTTCATTCTTTTCTATTGTTTTATTAATTAACCAAGCATAATAAACATAATTTTAGTTATAATAAACCTTAATCTAGCCTTATTTGGAGTGTTGTAAAGTGTTGTAGCACACTTTCACATTCCTGTAGGCTCTCCATTAATAATCAAGCTTTCTTATGCTTTAATTGTCCCTATTTTTCATCCACAAGCATAATTTATTATATCTTTTTTAGGATAATCCTGACACCTATAAGAAACCAATCATAATTCAAGTTATTTTGGCTTGTGTGGCCTAGATTTAGTGATTTGGGACTCATTCACCACCTTGGGTGAATGATTCCCACCGATATTTTGGGTTCCAAACATTTTTTTACACCTTTCTAAGAACTTTTGATTTTTGGTCCCATACATTATGCATGGTGGGACTCATTTTCCATCTTGGGAGAATGAGTCCTGTGTGACAAAAACTCAAGTTTAATTAAAATTTTTGGCAAAATTTTATTCTCCTAGATCTGATGTTGGCTTGTACTATTGTAATTTTAGGAATTCTTACATAATTAAATATAAATACAAGGTGATTTCACTCATTTTCACCTAAGCACTCAAGAGATCACCTAAGACTTTTGTGAGAAAATTCTTAATAGCAAGTTGAGTTCACAAGAGCTTTCAAGTGTCTTCAAGAGCATTCAAGAGAATTCAAGGGAAAAATTCTTCATCAATTGTTGCAAAAATTCAAGATTCATCATCATGGCAAGGTTCTAATAGCATTATTTCATGCTTCATTATCTTATTTCATCATTTGGTTTTAGTACCTAAAAGGGGTTTCACAAAGGAAAACCCCTATTCCCTAACAATCAACAAGTTTTTCCCTCTATAATTTGTGATTGCAGGGTTGTAGATTGAGGAAAAGTGGATTTGAAGCCTTCAAAAGCATCAAAATGACAAAGTTACAAATGTTGTCAAAGTTGTCATGAAAACTTGTAAAGAATCACAAAAACTCAAATCTATGGAAAATAATCCATTCAATTTGCATGAAACTAGTGGGAAAGTGCTTATTCAATCCATCATCAAAGGTTTGCAAACTTTCTGATCAATATTTTTCTCTTGGGACACTTCGCGACAAAATGGGACTAATCCCCTAGTTGTGGAAAATGAGTCCCACTATGTGAATTTTTCATAAATATTTGCAGATTTGGATACCTATTTGGTTGAAATTTCATCCTATGCAAAGACCCCTAATTTGAAACTGATTCACCCAAAATGGTGAATGAATCCCGCGAGGCATAAAAATTAGCATTTTTAGGATTTCAGAGCTCAATTCCATCTCCAACAAGTTTCCAGGAGCAAACTTTGTATTTATAGCTTCCTACTTTGTTTCATTTGTATTTCTATGTCATTTACATCAAGTTTACATCAAACTAGGGTTAGAGTTACATCTTGCATTCCACTTGTTTCTCCAAGTTCTTACTTGGTGGTGAACCACTCAGTAGACATCATTCAATCCCTAGAACAATCCCTTTGCTAGATTTCAATCTCCTTTGCATTGAAATTTCAAGGGTTTTTTCTTGAGTGAAGAGAAAGAAAATTGTCTCTCCTTTTAGGTCCAAAACCCTAGAATTGAAAGAGAGCACCCCAATTTTCTTTTTTCACATCCAAGTTAACCACAATAGGAGGACAAATGATAATATCCATAGAAGGTTCTAGTCCTTGTTGTGTTGGAGACATAACTTCAATTTGTTATGGTAATAGAGGATGGTCATTGTTTATTGCCTCTATTAAGTTCATTTTTCTATTTTCAATGTTATTCTTATCGTTTATCTCTTGAGCAATAGCAAAACGTCTATGCCTATGTTGTCTAGCATTTCAATTCCTTTTATTATGGTTTTCAACATATGTTTTTTGTAGGAGTGGGTTTTTCAATCATTGGTTCCTTTTCTTTTTGTGGGGGAAGAATGGAAGAAACCATGGAATGTTGTTCAACTTGAACCATAGATTTTTGGCAACCTAATTCTTTCTACCACTTCTAGGGTTTTTCACCTAAAAGGGGAAAGATGGGCCAAAAACCTTGGTGGTTCACTCAAATTAAGATGTATATGATGTTATTTAGACTAAATGGAATTATTTAAATGAAATTTAAATGGCTTATTTGAGATATTATGAATGCAAAACCTAGGAAACAAATGATTTTTGAAAACACATTGTGTTATGGAGAAAACACCTAGAATGTGGATGAAGACTGGAAATGGATTATTGAATGCTGATAATCCTAATTTTCAGGCCTAGTGGGACTCATTCACCATTCTGGGTGAATCAGTACCAGTTCTGCAAAATTATTTTGGAACCTGTTTGTAACAAAAGGGTATCTAAAAATGCAAAAAACTCAAAATTGACTTGGAAATGGGATTGATTCACCACTCATGGAAAATGAGTCCACTTTTGACTTTTTGAATATTCAAAGGTGGATTATGGAGCTTTCAATCTACACTTTATCTTTCTACAGGTGTCTACTTCTAGAACTATGATTTCCAAACCTAAAAGTGAGTTTTAGTTGATATTTTGACTTGTTTAATGAGGAGAAGACTTTAAAAACCTTGAAACTTGAATCTAGATGACTTTGAAGCTTCCAAGAGACCTAAATCTGTAAACAAACAAGATAAGAAAGAAAAATGTTGAATTTTAGGGCATGGGGGTTTTCCTTCCAAGTCAAACCCCTTTTAGGTAATTAAGCCAAAATGATGAAAGAATGGAATGAAACATGAAATAATGGAGTTGGTTACCTTTCCATGATGTTTGATCTTGAAAATATGGAGCAAAACATGAAGAATCTGCCCTTGAATATCTGAAAATTGATATATTGGTGATTTGAAATGATAAAACCCTAAGTTGCTTGACTTGAGATGGAAGATTGGTGGATGGATGAATAATAAGAGATATGAATTAGGGTTAAAAGATGTATATTTATAGGAATTTCACCTATTTCACCTATTAATAGCTCATCATAGGCCGACATGAAGTAATAGTAAACTTAAATTTCACCTTTTTCCCTTAAAAAGGTCAGAATTGGGCCAAATGGGACTCATTCACCACACATGGTGAATGGGTCCCATGTGGATGGGACTGATTTTCCATGCATGGTGAATGGGTCCCATAGGGACCATTTTTACAACTCAGAAGCCAAGAGATAAGGAAATAAGGTTTAAATTGCAACTTTGTCAAGTATTTGATCAATTTAACCCTTGGGATGGACAATATGGGTTAATAGGGGCCTATTAGTGATGATGTAAAGAGTAATTAGGTCTTGGGACACAAAATTCAATTTAAAAGTGTGATTAAATACATTTTACAACACTAAAATGAGGTCCACAGCATAGGAAGGCACAAGAACCAATGTGAATGTCCAAGACACATTGCAATAGTAGTTTATCATTAAGTTTAAGAACCTCTAAATTGATGTGATAATGGAGAAATTCATGATGCTAATGGGTTTCCTACTCAACCATCAAATTTATACCTTTATAACTTTAATAGTGTGTGCTACAAAGGAAAATTATTTTAAGCTTTGAGGTAAGAAAATCTCTATTTGACACTCATAGACATTTTTAATTCAAAATAGTGTATGAAATGTTCAAAGGGAGTTTTATTTTTTCATGCAAGGTCTCATCTTAGGGGACATTATCTCAAAGAGAGGATGTGCTTCTAAAAGAAATGATCACACCTTAAAGGGAATCAAGCCCAATGACTCCACCAACGAAAGGATGCATCACTAGAAGAAAGAAATCACTCAATGAAATGTGAGTGGTGATGTATTCTCCCACTTTAAAGTGGTTGTGAGCACCAGTCTTGTGAGATATTTCTTTAAAGTAGAAGAAGAGGATATGAGTTAATGAGAAGCTACATCATGAGAAGGGGAAGTATGTCATATACAAGGAAACTTAAGGAATGTCTTCCACATCCCAAGCTTTCTATTATGTATTCATGAAAGGTTAGCATCTAGCCAAAACAGTCAATGATGAGTGACATACGAGGACAAGACTACTAGACCCCTTGCCCCCACTTAGTGTAGGACAAAGGTGAGCTGAAACAATTGATGGAATGTATGCTAGAGTGAATATCGAGATAAATTAGAATCTAGGTGCTCCCTCACATAGGGATGCATCACTAGAAGAAAGAAACCACTCAATGAAATGTGAGTGGTGATGTATGCCCCCACTTTAAAGTGGTTGTGAGCACCACTTTTGTGAGATATTTCTTTAAAGTGGAAGAAGAGGATATGAGAGTTACTTGAAAAGCCCTATGCCAAGTCATATATTTATGAGAAGCTACATCATGAGAAGGGGAAGTATGTCATATATGAGGCAACTTAAGGAATGTCTTCCACATCCCAAGCTTTCTATTATGTATTCATGAAAGGTTAGCATCTAGCCAAAAGAGTCAATGATGAGTGACATACAAGGACAAGACTACTAGACCCCTTGGCCCTACTGAGTGTAGGACAAAGGTGAGTCGAAACAATTGATGGAATGTATGCTAGAGTGAATATCGAGATCAATTAGAGGAATTAGGTGCCCCCACATAGGGAAGAATTCCAAACTCCTTAAGATGTTGGATTTTATGACTCAAAGAATTACATTGATGAGTGAAGTGACCATGAAGTCTATGATAGGTTTAGAATGAAGTTTTGTAAAAGAATTTCTTTCAAGTTCTAGGAGGGAGGGTGATCAAGTGATCTTGGAGGAATCTCAACAAGATTCCTTCTTGATCAATGGTAGAAGGTGGTCTTGTGGTTTGTGACAAAGATACCCCTTGCTTAGTATTAGTTTTCATATCTACACTAGACTATTTATATTGCGATATTTTTCTCTCTCCGTTACAGGAGGGTATAAAATATAATGAATTCAAATCATGAACATTTTGCGATATGGCATTGACATTAAGTGAAGGTGTATTTGTTTTCTTCATATTTTGTAAAGGATGATGTTCAAGACCACTAGTGTTGATGAGATCTAGATGGATGATTGTTAAGGATGATTTAGGAGTGTGTTGTGTGAGATTCTTGATGTTGAGTGAAGGCTTGTTGATCTTGATCAAACGAAAATAACCAAGACCATGAGTTGTTTGTTGTTTGTTAGGCTCTATAGGATTGTGAATACCTTGTTCTCGAGAACTGCATCCTTTTCCACTATAGCCAATTTGTTTTATCTGGTCATAACCTTTTCCATAAATTTGTTTCATTATTGTGAAATAGGGTGGTTTTTTATTATTGCATTCATCAAAGGTTGTTGTATAGTATTTTCTTCCAAAGTAGAGGAGATAGATGGTGGAGAATATTGTGCAAAATTTTTAGTTGTCATGATGGTTTGTTCTTCTTGTTTCTCATCTTTCTTTGATGTGATTATGTATTCACCCATAAATGAAGGTGTGCATTATAAGGATCCCCAATCATCACCAAATAATTTAGATGGTGATTCCTCATCATTGTGTTCAATTTCAAGAGCATCTATGTTGGATGTAAGAATTAATGTTTTCAGAGGACTTGTAGCTCCTTTTTCAAGGTGCAAGAAAATTTCAGGCTCAAGGTCTATTTCAACTTGATAAATGTTTTTTTTATAGACATATTTCATTATACGATGAAGGGTTGAAGGAACTGCATTCATCTCATGAATCCATGGTCTCCCTAAATGAATATTATATGAAATATCATAAGGCATGACATGAATTGGAGTTTTAAAAGTAGCCACCCCAACTATAATAGGCAAAGTAATTACATTGAGTGGTTGCTTTGTTGTATTATCAAATCTTCAAATAGCTAAGGAATCAAGGATTATTTGTGATTTATAAACACATAATCTATCAAGGAGATTCACACTACACACATTAAGGGAGAAACTATTATCAATAAGATTTCACTTTATCGCTATTTGATTGTATTGAGCAATGATCATGAAAGAATCATTTTTTTTTATGCTTCCAAAGGAGGGAGTTCACTATGGTGGAAAAAAATGTCATAATTTAGTTCTTGGATCATGGTTGCTATGTTAGTTGGTTGCATAGTAGAAGGGATAGGAACTTGTTGCAATGTTGATTGGATAATGTTGTGATAGTGAGGGGAGGAATGAATAAGGTCCCATAATGAAATTTTAGTAGGAGTATTCTTTAGTTGTTAAACAAGATTGTACTCCTTTTCACTAGGAAGACTTGGTAAGATAGGTATAGGGGGGATAGGATTTGGAAAAGGTAAGGGTGTTGGGGTTGGTTGCGATGGTTGAAGATTATTTTGAGTGTTATTTGTATGAGCAACAATGTTATAACTCAGTTGTTGCGATACATTATTCTTAGGTGGGTAAAGGAAAAGTTCAAGTTTGTTTTGAGGTGGAGGTTTATGTGAAGGGGGGTAAAGGATGAGTTGAGGTTGAATAATGTTAACATCCCTGAGTAAGTGAGAGTCCATATCACTATTGTGGTCCTTCTCTTGCATTATGATATCCTTCCTAGGAGGAAGGTTTTTAGAAGAAATACAAACGAAATCTTCTTGGCATTCTAAGGTTCGCTCTTCTAAAATGACTTCATCACAAGTAAGAGAATGATAAATGGTTGAATTGTCTTTCCCAAGAAATTTTTTGTTAAGTGAAGAGGGACAATGAAGATTCTCATGACCATCATCAATTGTGTTTTCAAACAACAAAGTATCTTCTTCACAACTAAGAGAGATACTAGAAGGAAAAATATTATTGTCATGATTACATATGGTTGTATTTAATTGTTTAAGAAAAAATGTGTGAGATGAAGGGGGACAATTAATATTCTCATGATCTTCACAAAATAGGTTTTCTAACATCAAAGTATCATCTTCACAACAAGGAGAGATACTAGGAGAAAAAGGAATCATAATGTCATGATCATTTAAGGTTGTGTTATGTTGGTTATGAATGTTTTGTCCACTAAGAGAGGTACAAGGAGAGAAACAACTAGGATTATAAAAGTTATCATTACTGTATTCTACTACTAAAATATCTTCATCACCAAGAGGAGAGATATTATGAGAAGGACATGTATGATCCTTAGGAATGGCCCAAGTTGTAATCGCTTTCATGAAAACACTCTCACAGGGAGGGGATAGGAAATGTTTCTTAACATGTCTACATATGCAAGGTACTAGGATTGTCTGAAAAAGAATGAAAAGAACATGTAACCATTTCATGCAATGTTTTAGCAATATGAACAATGTATATGAAAAGATATAAAACACTCGTAACCAATCTATGCAACAACTTAAGACTGTAAACAATGTATATGAAAGAATAAAAATTACTTTTACCAAAATAATGCAAAGTTGTATGAATAGAAATATTCTATATGAAAAATTGAAAATTACTTTTATCAATGTGATGCAAAATTGTAGAAATGGAAGCATTTTAAGATGTAAGGATGTGTACAAATAAAGCGATTTGAAGAATGGGTGATCTAAAATGATGTTTTTGAGCTAGATGCATAAAAAAAATGTTCTAGAAACTTTCTAGAATTATACTATATGATACTAGGAGGCTTAGGAAGCACATAAATTATGTTTCTAATTTAGTGATAGTTAGTCAAAAATTTGGATAGGGATTGATTCTCCCACCATGGAAAATGAGTCCTAGTAATTATTTTTTTGCAAAATTTTCAGAAATTTTGAAAAAAAATTTATGTCTTTTATGTTGTAAGATGTAGACCTAAGAGGGAGATGTAGAATTTCAAATTTTTTTAAGGAAATTATATGCAAAAATACAATCTAAATGACCTTTTAACTAATGCAAGGTTTTGAAACCCTAGAATGCAAAACAATGCAAAGTCTAATGCATGCAAGCTATTCCTAGGATGATGATGGATGCCAAATCAGAAAATAAAATCTTGTAAAAGTAGATTCACCAAACTAAACCATGATTTATACTGACACCATCTAATGAGATAATTTAATTAACATAATTTTGGAAGCACATTACTATGAATTATATTATTTTACATGGAGAAATAAATGTTCAGTCCAAATTAAAGATTAGAATGGATAAGATGATTTTGAATACATATCTTGATTTCCAGGATTATTTACTGATGGTGAACATTGTCAGGCATCCCATGGATTTAGAGACCTGGTCTCACCACCTTTAAATTATTCAAATTTTTAATTTCTAAATATTGAAAGGTGGATTCTAGAGCTTCCTATCTACACTTTAGCTTTCTACAGGTGTCTGCTTCTGAAACTCTGATTTCCAAACTTGAAAATGAGTTTTAGTTGATATTTTAACTTGTTGAATGAAGAGAAGACTTGGGTAACCTTGAAAATTAAATATATAAGATTTACAAGCCTCCAAGAGACCTAAATCTACAAACAAACAAGAAAAGAAAGAGAAATGTTGAATGTTAGGGCATTGGGATTTACCTTGATCAAACCCCTTTTAGGTAATTAAACCAAAATGATGAAAGAAAAGAATGAAACATGAAATAATGGAGTTTATTTCCTTTCCATTATCATCTATCTTGAAATTCTACAAAAAAACATGAAGAAACTTCCCTTTAATGTTTGAAAATTGATATCTTGGTGACTTGAACTGATAAAACCATAAGTTGCTTGACTTGAGATAGAGGATTGGTGGATGAATGAATCATAAGAGATGTGAATTAGGGTTAAAATACTTATATTTATAGGCATTTCACCTATTTCACCAATTAATACCTCATCATAGGTTGACATGAAGTAATTCATTAAACTTAAATTTCACTTTTTTCCCGCTAAAAGGTCAAAATTGAGCCAAATGGGACTCATTTGCCACAAATGGTGAATGGGTCCCACCCAGATGGGACTAATTTTACATGCATGGTGAATGGGTCCCACATAGGCCCTTTCAACATCTAAGAAGCTAGGAGATAAGGAAATAAGGTTTAAATTACAACTTTGTGAAGTATTTGATCAATTTAAGCCTCAGGATGCACAATATGGGTTAATAGGGGCCTATTAGTGATGATAAAAAGAGTAATTAGGGATTGGGACACATAATTAAATTTGAAAGTGTGATGAAATACACTTTACCACACTAAAATTAGGTCCACATAGCCTAGGAAGCCACAAGAACCAATGTGAATGTGCAAGACACATTACAACACTAGTTTATAATTAAGTTTAAGAACTTTATAAGTCTTCTAAATTGATGTGATAATTTTATTAAATAAATTTTATAATGTTGAATTAGGGAGAAGTAGGTTCATTAAGTCTATAAAAGCATGAAATTCTATTACAAGACTTTACAACACCTTTACAAGACATCATTTAATGCATTTGGAAGGGTCCAAGACCTAGTGTGGATGTGAAAAAAACCTCACAAAACTAGATTAAGAGGTCTCATTAAGTCCATTTTATCATGATTTATTCCCATGGCAAGCAAAGGCTATGTGTTTATATGGTGGACAACCACTTTCGCTTTGGATTTATAAATTTTCTTAGGTGGACTAGAGTTGTTTGGTTTTCTCTAGGTGTTTTAGAGGAAATAGGCAAGGGAGTTTTCATGGATGTGTGTTGATTTGTTGGAAGGGGTCTAGGTTCAAAAAAAAATTCTTCAAGGTGTGTAGGTTCAATCATGGGTGGAGGAAAGTTCTCAAGGGATAATCTAGCTATGCATTTTTCTTTGAACTTTTGGTAGGATAGGAAAAGGGAGTCTTCACGTGGTCATATAGGCTCCATGGGCTCAGGAAAAAAATAATCTAAGGAAAAGTTTCCATGGGAAGATGGGGATCTAAAGCAACTATGGTTCATAGTAAATATTTCATTGGTGAGAGGAGACTTTAAGCACTTATGGACAATGGATGGGACCACATTCATGGATCAAAGCCATTTGTAGCCTAACTTCATACAAAATTGGTTTGAATTAGATATGATAGAGAATGATAAATTTTATTTATTTAGTTCTATTTGTAATGGGAGTGTGATCAAACGCATCATAGCACAAGCAAAACCATGATGCATTTTAATCCATGCCTTCAGTTTATCATATCTACCTTGAGTGAATTCATGCACATATAAGAGTTCTTATGTGATCACATTATCTCCATAGGTGGGATCAATTAAAATCCCAAGAGTGGGCTTCTTATGGATTCTACTGGTTATGTAAAGAGGACCATGAGGTGCATTTTTTATTGTTTCTTCTAAAGAGAAAGTAATTTCAATGGTCTGTTGTTTATGAGGCACACTATCAATCACTCCTATCATTGTATCAATAGGAATTTGTTTGTTAGTATCCATAGGAATATTTTCATCATTATCCATATGATTTTGTTCATTATTTCTCATATTCTCATCATCCATGTCAAAATTCATCACATCAAGCTTAGTTTCACTAGCTGAACAAATGAAATATTATGGTTGGGCATGGGATTGGTAAATATTTTCATGTTTTGGTTGGGAGGAGCTACAAACCTATTACCTCTGTCATTCACACCTCCAATTAGGATATGATTAGAATCAATGAGGTCTTGCACAAGATGTTTAAGATGATAGCTTGTTGGGGTCAAGGGGTCAGATGAGAAGTAAGGTAAGCATGGTTTTTTTTAAAGTTAGATCATAATTTTTTGAAGTGTGTTGGGTAAGGGTGTAAATTATCTTTGTGGATCTCCAAAGATATAAGGATTACTCTTCTTTATAGTAACTACTTGGGTATCAAATGGTTGGGTAGGTTGAGAGGTGGAATTTAGTTGAAGAAATTTTTTATTTTGTCTTCCAAAAGGCTAGTAATTGTTTTGGTTTCAAGCTTCAGACTTTTCAGGATGGGTAGGGGTGGTTTTCAGTTCATTACCACTTATGAAATTTTCATAGTCTTGATGGGTAGTGCATAAATGCATGAGGGAAGGGAACTTCATCATGGTGAGCTTGTCTTTTATCTTTCTTTTTAAATTTTTTACAAACATCTTTTGAAGGTGGGAACTAGGAATTTTCACACTGATTTTCAAACAAGGAAATTGATAGCATGAAATAAATTTAGTGACTTTTTCACCCTCATTTTCCTTGCATAACATCAAATCAGCTAATAGCATTTTAGGAACCATGTGCACTTTAAAATGGTTATAAAGGCCTCAACATGTTCATTGAATGAAAGAATTGAGTTATTTGGTAATGCAGAAAACTAGTCCAAGGCAATATCTTTCAAGGATCAGGGAATAATTTTAGCCAAAAGTTTGTCCTCAAGGATAAAGTCACTACATAAAGTAGTAAAGGCATTAACATGATTAGAAAGATCTCCCTTTCTTCCATATTTCTCAAATATAGGGATCTCTATACCTTGTGGCACTGAAGTTCTCAATATCTCCATGGATAGCAGGTTACTTTTGACATAGTATGAAGGTGGACCATTTTGATTTTTATTTATGGTGGAAACTTGATGTTGAATGGATGAGAAGATTTTTAAGAGGTGGTTAATGATAGGATCATTGCTTGTGGTGTGTGATGGAGATTAATATGGTGGTGGTTTGTATATGTTGGAAGGACTAGTGAATGGATTGCTTCAGGGAGGAGATATAAGAAGCACTAGTTGAAATATTCAAGGTAGGTAGGATGATACTAGTTGGTTGCATCTTTGTGGTCACTTGAGGATAGGTATAGGTGGAAATTGAGGTTATGGTTGAAGAGAGAGGAGTTTGAATTCCTCCTTGGCTTCTCCTATTGTTTGAAGCTTGAGCACCATTAGTGGTTGAAGGAAGATATTTTCCAAATATTTGAGCTATGTTACACACAACTACTAGTCC
>VDFB02226573.1:0-16091 GCA_007258455.2 Sequoia sempervirens | reverse complement strand
TCCAGGACTTCTGCTTTAGACTGATCAAGATCATCAAGTGCCACCAAAAGCTACTATTGAAGACTACTAGAGTCCATTTCTTTCCAAGATCCACCTCAAGTTGTTAAACTTCTTCTGAGGAACTCAACTTTGATACCAATTGTTGGACTCAAGGAACACTGAGAGGGGGGTGAATCGGTGTTCTGCAAAATTTAACTTTATAAACCTGATCTTTAAACCATTTACAACACTTAACCAAAAGTAAAGATGCAAGCACATAAAGAAAATGACCATAACACCACAACACCAATATTTTTACATAGAAACCCTATTAGGGGAAAAACCATGGTGGAGGTTAATCCACAATTTTATACTCTGTTAAAAGTATGGAGAAAATGGGAATGCACATGCATTCAGGCACACTACCTAGAGCTCACTGCTCAAATAAAAAAGGAAGACTCACTGTCTTACAAAGGATTTACAAAGATATTGGAGTGGATGAACTATGTATTAGCATCTACTAGTACCTGAGTATAGTTTTGGTGAAGCTCAACAGTCACCTTTTTGATCTTCTGTTTGATTCTTCTCTTTTGCACTTTCTGCTAATATTCGCATCTCAAAACCTTTTATGCATAAATGAAACTGTACATAATCACACTACAACCCTTCTGTCTTTCGTAACACACTTCGCACATTTACTTCGCTCTCACTCATACATTTGCACTTCAAGATGATCACTTATATATCTGCGACTAAAGATTTTTCGTTCATATGTTGGCTTCAACAAAATATAAAGTATTTCCCAATGGTCGGCTCAATCCATAGATAACATTTAATGCACACCCATCAAAGTTGGCCACAACATAGTGAAGGCCCAAAACAAAATCCTCAAACACAAAATACCTTAAATGATTATTCCACAAATATCCACAACACATCACATTCATCAAGTCGGCCTTCTTGAACTGATAACCAAAAAAATCAATCTACCGGATCTCCTAACTCCTACACTAGTTGATACGATGACACAAAACTTGAGAATAAGATATTCCAGATGTCCAACGACCTTCCTCGAGATTCACAACTCAAAGTGATAATCTGGTGATGCATATGGGTCAACATACTCAACTTTAATAGGATACCCTGTTCTTCACTCTAACTTATGGTAATACTCTATTCTTCACTCTATCTTTCGGTATGGACAAGTACTAAACTGCGGACCAGATCAATGACTTAGGTTGCCATCAATGACAACACTAGAAGCCACATGCCAACAGGAAAAACTAGAATGACAAAATTATTAACTGATGTGAAACCACTATATTCTGAAAGGAAATAGAGAGAGATGCTACAAGGTTTGTAGTAAGTTGTCTAGAGTTCTAGAGGGTGACGATAGAATGACATCACCCAATAGGACTTTAATATTTTCATGAAATTCTAGAGAAGAAGTGGTAGATCATTAGTATATTTTTGATCTTCTTATGTCAAGGAATTGGCATAATGGTATGGTGGATAGGCTCATTAAAGTAGCTAATTTCATATTGGAAAATTTGATATGTGGGATACCAGTCATAGCTTCAAATTTGTGTAAAGTAGTGTTTGATTTCTTGGTGTTACTAAGAAGGTTATCTCAAATATGGACACAAAGGTAATGTTAAGGTTTTGAGCAAACCATAAACACCTTATTGAACATTCAATTAAATTTAAGATCAACTTATTACCTTGAGACAACAAGTTAGGAAAAAAAGGTAAACCAAGTCCTAATGGATTTGTAGATTACAATAATTTCTATCATTCCACAATGAAGTTGATCCATTCAAAATGTTATACAGAAGGAAGTGTTGAATTCCTATAAGTTGGGATAAGCTATGAAATAGGATTAACCTTAGTCCAAAAATGTTGTCATAAATGGAAGAATAGATCAAGATGATCAAGGAAAGAAATAAGCGAAGAAGGATGATAAGTAGGAAAGCTTTGATGATACAAAGTATGAGTCAATAAGTAGCACTATTATGCTCAAGGTTGACATGTGTCTAAGAGTAGTACTATGCTCGAGATGGAAATCAATGCTAGTAATGGTTGTTTTTGGCTTCCGAGTTGTTCAATAGTGAAGAAGTCCAAAGGAAGGATAGGACCCACAGTATAGTGCACAATGCAATGGCATTCCTTTTCTATTTGGGTTGCACTAAGGGAAATTGTGTTTTAGCCAATGTAAACATGTTTTTCTAGTCACTGTGGTATATGTGTCATGTATGAGTCAACCACTATTGTACTTATGATGTATGTATGAGTTGTTAATAATGTACTTGTGATGTATAGTTATCAAGGGAGAAAGTTTTCTTGAAGCACACAAGTTCTTCCAATGCATTGGCAGGGTCACTCAACGAAAGGTCCAAGAAGGATGAGATTGTAGAGGGAAATGTTGCGAGGAAAGATTACTTTAAGATTAATATAAATTTACCTATTTCATGCATGATTTTGAAAATTGAAAGTAAAACCTTTATTTAACTTTATCTATTTTTTTGATACTCTAAATCATCAAGGACGATGATTCATTAGGGGCAGGGTATGTCACACCCCGTTTCTAAGTTACCGGATTACTTTTACCTTTATGAGAAAATATGAAATCTTTTAAATGCAAGATTATGACTTTAATTTGTTTAATGGATGAATGAAATGTATGAACATGCATTATGATGTGATTTCTTTTAAATTATTTAATGATACAATTGATAAATGATTAATATGATTTTCATGTTATCGACTAACTTTGTTTATGATGCACTAAGTTGGATGCAGGAAAAATATAACCCTCCAATGAGGGGAGGGAGAGTATCACCCAAGAGAGGAATTTAGTATGTAAACCACTAATGTACCTACTGGTGCTAATAGGTGCCGCCATAATAGTGGTTTACAATTTCTCGGGAGATCCTCATTTTTGCTGAAACACATACTTAGAAAAATATAATGATTTAATCCCTGAAATGTTTCATTTAAAGGATTCCAATTGAAGAGGGTTTGATCAAACCACCTTAGACCAAGCCCTGAATAGAACCCGCCTATTTTTGGGTAAACCATACCTATAATGAAGTCTCCTTTACACCTCTCAAAATGCTGATAAAAAACCACATTTGATTTACCTTTTGGGGGATCAAATGAATTCATTTAAAATTCATTTTTTGTAAGTATGTAGTCCTTATTATAAGCTTCCCAAAAAGTATAATTTTAAATAAATTTAATTTAATTATTATATTTATTTTTTATTTCTTGTGAATGTAGGTTTTTCATCTAAAATCAAGCTTCCTTTTTGTTTTGCACATGTGGAAAAATAGAAAATTATCAATTTTTTTAAAAAAAATATGAGTGCAACTAGATATTGAAGTCCATTATCCAACAAAAAATAAAAATTGAATTTCTGATACATACAAAAAGTTACTGGCTATAATGGTCGTGTTATGTCCGAATTTCTGTAATTGGTTTGACTTGAAAGTTGATTAAAGAAACAATATTCACCAAAACCATCTAACCAAGTGGAAGCACTAGATATCAAAGTTTCAAATCTAAATTTGAAAGAATTAGAATTTTATCCTTCATGGAAAAAAATTGATGCATTATACGATGAGCATCACTTTTTAAAAATGTTGTTTTCTAAAGAAAACTAGTTTTTGAGGGAGATGAAAAAAGAAGTGCAATATGATTCCAAAATTTTGAAAAAAATATAATTAGAATCTACAAACAAAATTACCTAAACTCTAATTTACATTATCTTCAAATCTCATGGTTTAGCCGCTTATAGGTGCTCAAAAGCAAAAGATTTAGTTAAAAAATTATTTCAAGATCTAGTTTGGCTAAAAATTATAAACCACTATTGTGGGATCACCCAATACATACACTCATGACCCAGGATAGACAAGCTTTTCAAGTCAGTTTGAGCTATGGTGTCGGTAAGTGCTAAACCTAAGGGGTATGTGCAGGATCATGATGGGCCAAAAGTGGCTTAGAGCATGTAAGGATATGATGGCCCATGTGGTTTCAACTTTTTAATTCAAAATTGATGAAACAAAAAGGTTTTTTAAAGGAGATTCTCATTTTTCCACCAATATAAATTATGATTTACTTTGAATTTAATAAATTATTATTATTCATTTTCTATTTGAAGTACAACTAAAGTCCCAATTGATAGGTTGATTGAAAAACATATATAGCTTGAAAACGGTATCACATTTTTTGAATCTGAAACATGTGTCACAATCTTTACTTTGCATGCTATAGGATTTAAAAAAAAATGAATTTCTTTAAGTTTTGACCAAGTTAAGGTGGTCAGACATACGAGTTTTAATATTTTTAAAAGTTGTAATAAAAAAATCATAATTAATTATTTACTTAGAAAAAAATTACAAAAAAAATGCATCACATTGAGACACGAGTCCTCTAATTATATCTAAAATCTTATAAAAAAATATTATCATTTTATTGTGGTTAGGGTGGTCATATTGCACACCTACTTCTTACTTTTTCCCCTGAAATTTAAGTACTACTACATTGAAATTTCAAATTTTCACTAAATAGATTTATTTTAAAAATAAAAATAAACCTAGTAGTTTAGAAACTATATTCAATTTGCTACAAATTCTATTCTTGCATATTTTTGAAATAATATAGATAACTTATTCAAATTTTTATGTCAAGTTGCCTAACTCTGATTTTTCTAAAATTTTCGCCACTTAAGGGCTTGTTTTTTCCATGATGATCCTGCACATACCCTATGTTCAAATCTTTTGGTCAATACGTAACACTATTTTGTTCATATTGGAACCACCTTGGTCATTTAAGTCAAATTGAACTAGAAAGGAAAAACTCTTGTACATATCAATCGCTATGTGAAATGTGTATGTTCATATAGATATATATACATAGGTGTGAATATGAATGTAAAGTGAAGTATATAAATGTATATACATGGAATATATAGGCACAAAGATATATATGTGTTCATATAAAAATAATACTAATGCCCAAAAATAAACAAGACTTGTATATATATAAATCATATATATTGATATATATTATTACATTTAAATACATATGTAGGATGAAGTATATATGTTCTTATATGCGTAAAGAAATGATTATTGTATAAATTTAATATTATACTTATTTGAACTGTCGTATAAATTTATACTAATATATTTTAATATATATAAAATATGACTTATATATATGAGTATATGTAAATATAAATATTATAATAAAATATATAAATTGATACATAAATGTTATATATTATAAAGGTTATAAGCAGCCAAATTAAAAGTTAATTATCCAAGCGTAGGAGAGAGTAGCATGGGTGTGAGGATTGTAAGTAAACAAATATATGTGATGGATGGTATAACATGCTGAAAGAATAGTATTGATATTATGAAGACTTTGATAGAATCAAGGTATAACATATTGAATGCATATGTTAAAAGATACATGGAATATGAAATGACATAACTGAAATGTTACAAAATGGAAGAGAGAATGTTAACTCGTAAGGCAAGAAAATAATGGCTATAATTAAGTAGTCATAATCTGTCATGTGCAAGGTTGAGAAACAAGCGATAGAATAAGAAGGGTTAAAGCTAAAAGTTTCATGGATGAAATGAGGTGACATATGAGTTAAAGGTATCACGTTTGATAACCAAGTAAATGTTGAGTAATAATTTGCATATGAGGCCACAGATTTGGCAACGACCAAGCCAAATAATAAGTCAAAAGACCACGTAGTATGCAAGGTGGTGAGAAAGAAGTTTGTATCTATTTATTGCATTTTATCATGACTGTTGGCAAACCATGAGCTCCACCTTAGGCACCTTAAGAAAGCTAAAAAGGTGGAAAGAAGCCATGATAGGTTGAGAGATTGAATTGGACTATGCAAGCCAATGCATAGCAAGATTTGACTGAGTATTTTAAACAAATGTTGGTTGAGAAATCCCACGACTCAACGTATGTGCAACAAAATGGAAAAGATGTGGCACTATGTACTCTATGGAAAGGGAGAAATTTGATGAGTGACGCACAAAAAATCAAAGGGAAGGAAAGGTGGTGAGTTTCATAGCTATCTTTCAGTTTTGAGTCTCTCTCTCTTTTTCTATATAAATAGGGGCCGGTGGTTTCTTATTTAGTGGTTCATTTTGGGTTCATCACAGTTGTTCACTATGTTTTTTTTTTTTGTTGAGTTATTTTTGTGAGAGCATTGTGAGAGATTGAGAGAAATTATTTGGGTTTAGAGGAGAAACTTTATTGAGTGAGAGAAGATTGTTGAGAGTTGAGAGATTAGATTGATTGGTTAGATTGGAGATAGGCTATGTTGGAGAAGGAAATGAGCCGAGCCTTTGGAATTGAGCATAGAGTTGCAGATTCTTCATGGAATCTATATTTTTAGGCATGCTTAGTTATTCTTATCCATTCCTCTTTTCTATTTTTGATACTATGTTGCCATTGATTGTAAGTTTTGGTGCAATGGTTGTTTGTTTATTGTAGCTTTTGAATAAAATCTTGTGCATTTAGCTAGAATGGATATAAGTTGGCTTGTGGAATCCTATTAGCGTATTATATTTATATAGCTACCATGATCAATTGTGGTATTTGAATATATTAGTTAAATGAAACTATCTAGAAGGTATTATTATGATATCTAGGATATAGTATGTTACATATATACTTGCATAAGATATGATGCTAGTAATGCAAAGGGATTGATCTGTCATGTTAGAAGTAATATATCATCATTGTTAAGGTATGAGGTTATGTTAACTATGTTGGTGGTTTAACCGTGGGTGGGAACTTACATTCTCAATAGTTTATAACCCTTGAAAGTAGGACAATAGTCTATTCCTTAGGGTTAGGGTATAGTCACTAGTATGCAATTATATTGATATTCAACAATAGGGTTGAAGAACGTATTAGAGATATATGTGTTTAAATTACCTTTTTAAATGATATTATCTTATAATTGACCAAGAGTCTATAGATATTCATGGTATTCTAGTCTTAAAGAAGAGCACTTTGTGTCTTGACAACCCAAAGCTATAATGTGAGGAGACTTTAAGGTGCAAAAGCATAGACTCAACTCAAGTTGAAAATGTCCTCTAGATTAGATATGAACTTAGTGCACATTGTAAACATGTGATTATATGTATTATATTGGGGGAAAGGATATATGACTATCTATGAACATACGAGAATAGGAACCTTATATAAATGATGCAAGCATGATAAGTTGGAAAGAACCATGAGGGGATTGGAAGTTAGTCAAAAGGGTACTTAGTTAAAATTACTAGAGGTTAAATAGCTTATTATGTTGATTTATTATTATTAGAAATTACTATGAACATGAGGTTATATATGAAATTTAATGTCAAGGATAATCATATTGGTTATGGAATCCTAGAAGGATGGAGCCATATTAAAGATATGCCAACAAAGAGTCTAAAACCCAATATGAGGAAGTAATATTTAAATCAAATTAATTCTGAATTATTATATATATTGGCATATTGATAATACTTTAGATTGAGATCAGGTGTCCAGTTGGTGACATGGTGTCATGAGTATTATTTAGTTATGAACTAGGATCTAGTTGTTACTCCCATGATTAAAAGAAAGAACTTGAATAAGAGGCAGTTTCCATTCCCAAGAATGTTACATATGTGTGACAAGGTATTCAAGAGGTTGGGTCAAACCTAATTGGTTAGTTAGATCAATATAAGTGTGTTATCACTTTTGTATGGAATCTTGTTATGTTATATTGAGGTCAAACCTAGTCGAGAGCTATGTATGGTCAATAAATTTTCCAAGTCGAGCAAGGGGGTGAGTGAACATATGACACCACTCAAAGTACTCAACATTTTTATTTATTATATATGATAAATCTTTGGCCAAATTAAGTGTAGATGCCACTACATATACTTTTTCGGTTCATTATGAGCTAGGATTGCATAGCTATTAGGGAGTATCATGCATTTTAGGTGGGTATCTAGTGTATGGAAGCACTAGTCATGTAGGACACAACTTTCATAACCTAATTTTATTGCATTTTTAATTATAATATGATAAATTGAATTATTGAGGAAATTCAATATGTTGAATTGAAAATTTTGATATTTTTGAAAGTTTGAAAGAAGTTTACCTTTGTTGACTATGTGATCTTTTGACTTATCTTATTATTTTATTGTGATTGAATGTTACTGATAAATTGTGCAAGTGCAAGTGTGTGTAATTGCAGGATGACAAGTTGAAGGATGAGAACAAGGTTGAAGTATGATCGTTTAACTAGATCAAATGGTAAGTTTGATGGAATCTAGGTGCACAAACCACAAAAAGACATGATAACTACATTTGAAATTCATATAGGAGAATTATATTAATCCAACTTGAAATGACTCGATGATTGAAAAGATGTACAAGTTTGTGAAATGTAAACCATGTGAAATTCATATTTAATTGTCAATCTTGAGCTTGTGTTTTGAGAATTTTAAGGAAAACAAAAGTGTGACTTAACATGTAAATGAATGTATGTATGACACAAAGGATTATTTTAAAGATAAGAAAAAAAATAAAACCACTACATTTAAACATCTTTGTTTGAAATGAAAATAAAATTTCATTCTTATTTAAATGATGAATATGTACACGAAAACATCTATATACAAATACATATATATACACATGTATATATGCATATACATACATATATATATAAAAATATACCAAAGAACATACATAT
Organism: Sequoia sempervirens; assembly: GCA_007258455.2. NCBI lineage: Eukaryota > Viridiplantae > Streptophyta > Pinopsida > Cupressales > Cupressaceae > Sequoia > Sequoia sempervirens. The sequence continues at coordinate 7,342 of VDFB02226573.1, read as the reverse complement.
GTGTGTGAATGCATATATATATATATATCTTAACAATTGCAATTGAATTTGAAATCGATATTATCACCATCAAATTGATAGAATTTAAATAACATCATGAGGTCATGGCCTGCCATTGAAATTAAAGTAGATATTCAAATTTTATGAATGGGGCAGCTAAACATTAATTCCCATCAAGATTCGAAATGACCCTTTTAGTGGAGGCACATGGAAAAACAAGGAAGTTACCATTTTTGAGAGCTATCATCAATGCCAACAAACAAAGAACTGGTTGTTCATCGAGCACTGTGGAAAAAGCCAAAGGAAAAATCCTCATATTCAGAGGTATTTGATGTTTTTACATTGAAATGTTTTCATTTTCATTTACATTTTTGTCTATTATCAAAGCATAGACCGATTGTTATATCAATGACTCTATAGAATTGAATAAAAATTATTTGTTGAATTTCTTTTTGCAAATCATTTGATTGAATCAGATATATGTTTACTATTGTGAGCATGGCCATGTTGGCATGTATTTGCTTGGATACGCTTGTGAATGTCTCACCAAAGGCTTGGAAAGCTGATCATATCTTTCTCTGTAAGTTTGTGATGTTGCCATCCCTTGTGCATCAGTCACATGTACTTATATCTAGCTCATCACATGGCTATCGAGTGAACCAATAAGCCTATGATTGGAACAAATTGATTTTTAAATCGATATCACCCTTTAAGGGTAGGAAGCGAGTCTTTCACAAAGATTGTATGTTGTATTTTATTCTGTATGTTAAAATCCATTCAATAGTCACCCATATGGAGCAAGAATAATCACCCTTTTGACCTTGGGTCGATGGGTACTGTTGTTGCATTATGTTGCCTCATCGTTATGAGTGATGGTGGGCTTATGTCACCCAATGTTGTAATATGATTTCTTTGTTATTCTTTGCAATTGTGTTATCCTTACCGCATCATAGTGATAATATTATATCATTTTGCCTAGTCCACAGAGGATGATGGTAGAATGTTAAATTCATTCCAGGAATAAGCTTGTATGTATGGTAATGAAAACTATCATTCTCCATGAACAACATCCATATCATCCTTGGGGTAAATATATCTAAGCCAAGGGTCAACATAGATGGATTCGACCTCGACCACCGTATTACAAAGCAACAGTCAAACGACTATTGGTCGTTCATAGAATGACAAAGGTATAATTTGTTAAACATTAAACGAGGGTTCTTCAAACTTGAGCCTTGTTAAGATCGATCTGATGATTATGATCATATTATTAATGTTGATAAACCGTTAGCATGATGTTCGAGTTCTTTTAATTTCCCTTCAGGAATCAATAACATTATTTGGTTATTTTTTAATATGTATTTATATACAACTGTTCTTAGAATGATGGAGCTTGAAATAACAAAACAATAGTAACTTGGAGTTGTAACTATAAAAAACATCGTTTTGTTATAAATATTGCATGTTTAGTTATAAACTACATCATTTTGTTATAAATTGTAAGTGTTTATCTATAAACAACATCGTTCTATTATAAACAATGTTTGTTTAGCTATAAACAATATCGTTTTATTATAAACTGTAAGTGTTTAGCTGTAAACATCATCGTTCTAGATTATAAACAATATTTTTTTAGCTGTAAATGACATCATTTTTTTATAAAATATAAGTGTTTAGATGTAAACAATATTGTTCTATTATAAAGAATGTTTGTTTAGCTGTAAACGACATCATTTTGTTATAAACTATAATTGTTAAATAGCTGAAAACAACATCGTTTTGTATAAACAGTAGTTGTTTGGCTACAATAGCATAGTTTGCTAACACAACTTGGTTTGATACAAATGACATAACAGTATGTGGGAAAATTGTTCAACATAATTATTTTTAAGATTCTTTTACTTCTTTTAAGATTTGACAATGATATGTCAATCTAAAACATTATTTAAATGATAGCAATCTAATTTATTATATTTTATTTTAGAATGTACGCACAAATTTATAACTTAAATCTAGGCACATATATGTGTATGCACATAGACCTTTGTCTACGTACATACACATACTTGTGACATAACTTCTTTTGTTACTTATTGAATTCATTCTTAAATGGATAATGATTTATGTCGAATGTAATCATGAGTCATGTGTATGATATGACTAGATAATGTATTGATTAGTTCCATTTAAATCATTTTTCTGATTATTTGTTTAAAGAGGAAATAAGTAGACTGAATTACTTTTTCATAAGATATATATGTGTAAGAAAATTCTCTTAATTGAGTGAAACAACAAAACCTTAGACTAGAGCACTTCATGGTAGATGCTACTAGAGGGTAGATGGTTGTTATGGAATAATTGTGTTGTAGAAAGTTACCTTCTGGGACGGGTGCCGAAATGGAGTTCAAAGAGTATAGGTTTTTTCTTTTACCAAAACCTATTGTTTGTTGTTGCGACATTATTCTTATGCTTGGCCAAACAATTAGTCATTATGTATGTATGGACTTAGTGACAACACTCTCTTCTATTCCTAGCATAGATCTTACATTTTTCTAACTCATGAATAGATAGAGATGCATGTTGATGTTTCGGCACACACCAGATTCCACTTGCAGATTGTTCTCTTGCTAAACTTTTTGTGCAGGGTGAGATATTCTTCAAGTTGGAAGAATTTTAGGGAAGCGTAAGCTTCATGGTTAGGCGGTAAAGCGCTTCAACGATGTTCTCGTCCACCAATGGAGGCGAGCGTCATGAGGAAACCTTGGATGTTTTCAAGACTATCTTGGTTTATGATGTAACCTTGATGTAAAATTTATGCATTGTATTGACTATGGGGCCTTATGAGCGAAGTCAACTTGGATATTGTAATTGACATTGAAATTGAATATATAAATCTTTGACTCATTTTAATTATACATGTGTTGCTATGATTGAAAATAACTACCTAGTTATGTATTTTTAAAATTAAATATTCATAATGTCATTTGCAATAATATAATTAAGTAATAATTTAGAATGGGTTATTACATTTGGTATTAGAGCTTAGGGCTCGATTCTAGGCCTTTTGAGTCTACCATAACCTTGACTAGGGAATAGTTGACCCTTGACCAAATTTAGTTATCCTAAGAATTGATCGAACCTGGATTGAATGCAGGTATGGGAAGGTCTAAGGCAGGACAATAGAAAGGGAAAATCGTTAGGACCCCAAACAAGAAAGTTGTATTGGAAGAAAATGCTAAGACTGAGGTTCAACCCGAGATTCCTAATGATGAGACTCTAGCTCAATCCCTTACATGACGTAAGCTAGAGAGAGGCAAGACGATTGAGGAGAAGCGAACACCTAAGATCAATAAGCTTTCTGCAATTAGAGATTGGCCTCTAGGGTGTGGACCAAACACACCCTTGTTAACTAAGGAAGAAAAGGAGACCCTATGTGCTCAACCATCCTCTTCTAAAAAACTTGATGTAAATTATGACGAGAACCTAGAGGAGTGTCCTGTATGCCTTGCATACACACTCCAACTTTTTGTTTGGAAAAGTTGGGGACCCCCTCTTCTTTCCTTTGTTATGTTGCTTGTTCTATCGTGTTCACGCATCGTGTTCACACTTTGTCATTCTGATTTCTGTTTCTTTATCGTTCCTTGTTTGTTTTCTTTGTCTTTGTCGGATTCGGGTTTCAAACTGGAACTGACACTTTGCACTTGGTGAAGGTTCAATTTCCTTGTTCTATCCTGATTTCGATCTCCTCTTACTTGTCGTCTTTGTTTAATCAAGATCAGGTTTTAGAATGGAACTGACACCTAGCACCTTTCAGGGTTTTAAGTCTTGTTTTCCATCTCAACTCCGATCTTTGTTCCTTATTTTCTTTTGTCTAGTTTGGAATCGGGTATCAGACCGAAACCAAAACTAGGAACATTTCCAAGCTTTCGTCTCGATCCTGATTTTTGCATCCATTTTTTTTTTTTTGTCGAGTTCAGGTTTCAAAACTTTCTCAGAACCTTGCACTCTTTCTTTGAAGGTTCATGTGTCGAGTTCGTTCCCGATCCTGATCTTCAGCCTGTTTTGCTTTGTCTCGCCTTTGTCCTCGTCTTATCGTGTTGTTTGTTTCTGGTTTGTCTTTTGTTCATTTTTTGTCTTGTGTCGTTTCTTGATTTTTCATTTTTGTGTTTGATCTTGATCTTAGAAAATACAAAAAAAAATGAAAAATGTGAAAATACCAAAAAAAAAATAAAAAACAAAAATTGAAAATCAAAAATACAAAAAATTTAGTTAAAATTTTAAAAAATCCAAGAAGATTTAAAAAATTAGGAAATTTTAAAATTAAATAAATAAACTTCAAAATTTTATAAAAAAAAAAAATTTTAAACAATATTTTTTGATTTTAAAAAGATTTATAAAGTTAAATTTTAAAGTAAATAAATTTTAAAAGATAGTAAAATTAAATAAAATATTAATCTTTTAGGATTTAGAATAAATAAATCTTTATTAAAATGTTAAAAAGGCTTAAATTTAAAATCATAAAAATTGGAAAAAATTTAAAAATATATAAAAAATTTGAAAACTTCAAAAACAAATAAAATAAAATAAATGAAAATGCATCGGTCACAAAAAGAACTTGAACCTCCCTAACAAAATGTTCTTTGTTCCAGAAAAATCCCGAAACCCGAAACTCATCCGTCAAATGAGCAATTTTGAGAGGTTAAAATTAAGAAAATGTCTTTTTTGAAATTCGGATTCGGCATGAAACTTGACACTTGAAGTTTTAAGGTTCTTCGTGCAAGAAGTTTTCTGATTTCTGACTCCCGATGGAGGAAGGGGTGTCGGAGTTTGTAAGTCCCAGGGAGAAAATTTCAAAACCTCCGAAAATCAAAATCCCGCGCTCATCAAGTCCCGATCCCGCACACAAAAAACTCTTTGTCGAATTTCAGACCTTGTATGAACGCTGGAACCTTCCAAGCAAAATGTTCGAGGTCAGGTTTTATACCCGATCCCGACTCCACCTTCGCTGTAACATCTTTCAGAACTGCAAACCCGATGGACCATTGCGGAAAGGCTTGAAATCTTAAACTTCCCCGCTTCCGATCCCATGCCCGTGGGAAAGTGGAAGCATCGACAAAACAGGGTTCCTAAACTGTTAAACAGAATGCCTTTAGGAGATGATATTTCATGGCTTCAAATGATTACAAAATGCCTCGAATAGATGCGGAGGTGTGGATATGGCTGCGCAGCAATGTATCAAAGAAACGTGATCTCATGGAATTCTATTTATTGCATGTAATTCACAAACCAGATTTTGTTGAAAGATCTGTAGAAGCTTTTAAGCAAGCACAATTGACAGAGGTGAAGCCGAACTCAGCTGCCTTTGCCAACATCCTCTGTACCAATGGCGAAAGGCGAGTTTTGGATTAAGGGAAGGTCCGAGCTAGTTCGTTAAGAGCTTAAAAAAAAAACTTTATGAAAAATACAATTGGCAACTGAAAATCCCAAACCCACGATCCTCTCACCAGTGTCCTCATAGCCCACGGCCAAGGGGAAGATGCGAATATAGAAGGGGCACATGAACTATATGATAGCGTGCCAGGAAAAAATGAAGCGCTGGCATAGGGTTTGAATATCCATCAAAGCAGACAGAAGAAGTGTTATCAGATTTTGTAACAATCCGCCCCGGTAAGGAAAAATGCAAAATGGGGGAGATTGGCCGAAACAACAAACCATTTGATTTAAAGCCTCAAAGACATTTCATCACAGAGAAGGAAATGATTGTTGAATATGTGCAAATTTAGAGGCATAGGCACGTCACATGAACTATTTGACAGATTGCACAAAAAGGATTTGTTGAATAGGCATTTGAAACTCTAGGGCGAAGGCAATGATCGTGGGTTCATTAAAACGGGGCATTATAATTGTTTGATAGTATGTGTGAAACAACTATGTTGAAAGGGTTACGGAGGAACACAAAATGCATAAATTGTCGTCTGAATGCTTCAAGGAAAAGGAAATGGGTGTAAAGCTAAGTCGATAAAAAGCTTTAGAGGCTTTCAAACAAGTACATATAAAATGTGGTAGAAGCATCGACAAAGCATGAACTGTTGAAGTTTGAAGAAACAGATTTTTATCAGATGTTGTAGCTGCAACTGCCCTGGGGAAGCATAGATGAGGCGCAAATTGTTTGAATAAATGCCTCAAGGGGTATCGTTTCATGGAATGCCATGACTGCTGATTAACACAAAATTGATATGTCACGAAGGCTTTAGATATAAAGCTGATCCCCGACCTGTATAGGCATCCTCCATGTGTTTGCATGAGTAGAAGACTTTGAAACCAGGCTAAACATCCATCTAAAGCATGCGTGATGTCAATGAACTGTTCAGCAGAGTGCTCCAGAATGTGGTCTTGTAATATGATGTGAGTGTAGGATATGCACAAAATGGATTTTCCCGATGAAATGCATGCGAAATGAGAAAGCTGCTCAAGCCGATTCCACAACAAATCAACATCTTCTTTGTGCGCAAGATGTATTTATTGAAAAGGCTTTAGAAACGTTTAAGAAAATCACGACTCTCAAGGAAAGAAAACGTCATTACAGAAATGTGGATGTAGGATACATTAGAACTGTTTAACAAATTGCCTCAAGTAGATATTATCTCAAAGAATGTTTTGATTGCCGTATATACATAAATGAATTTGTAAGGCAGTTTTAAGGAACTTTCAAGCAATGGCATTTGGCCGATGTGGAGCCAAATTCCACAACCTTTCCCAATGTCCTCTTTACTGCCTGGGTAAATGTTCCTGTAGAATGTGTGAAGCATTGATAATACATGTGGCCAGTTTGACAGGACGCCTCAAAGAAATTCCTTCGCATAGAATGAAGTCCTTGCAAAAGTTACGAATGAAATAATCAGTTGAAAAGAGTTTTGAAAACTTTTTGAGCCAATGCTACTGAAAAATATAAGGCCTTTATCCCGCAACTTATGTTTCCATCCTTCACCCGCGACAAAATGAGATCTTTGGGACAGCGCACAAGTACTTAATGGAGCAAAAAGTATATGCAATTGATGTAGAAATGCATGCAATGTGTGGAAGGATAGTCAATACGTAGGAAGCGTTTGATAGGATTTGAATAGATGTTATCGCCTATGATGCAAAGGTTTCAGAAAAATAGTGAATGAATGTATTGAAGAGGCTTTAGTATCCCTCCCTTAGCCGCACCAAACTTCATAAAGTTGGCTGCTTCCTCCATTACGTGTTCGCAAATGGGAGCTTTGGGACAACGTAAGATTTATATGTCGAAAATGTTAGATTGAAGGATATTAACAGAACTGTTTTATCTTTGAAGAGACTT
>VDFB02226571.1:0-13928 GCA_007258455.2 Sequoia sempervirens | reverse complement strand
TAGTTTATAAATATGAAACTAACATGAAAGCATAAATCATAGCCATAAACAATCAACACAAAGATTGAAAAGCCTATGACCATCCAATCAAAAGAAATAAGATCAAACTCTAATAAATGAACACCTTATAGATTATCTCACAAAGAAGACATAACTATATCACACACGTAATACAATGATCAACATTCAAAGAATATCATTAAATTCATAACACAAAGATCATGAACTATTATAGTTTGAAATAAATGCCTAGATCCCTCTCGATAACACCACCAGGTGTATATTCAAAGAATCCCATCTTTCTCTCCACTTTCAAATTTATAGTGAAACCAACCCCACTAAACAGTCACCAAAGCCATTACTAAATTAGTGGTCTTCTTGTTTCTCCACTGTTTCTTGAAAACTACTAAAATTAGTTGGAATAATTAATCTGGAAAATGAATGGACGTTGGGCAAGAAAAATTGATCTTGATCTCAACAATCACCAAATGACCTTTCACACAATCAAATAATTAATGCAACATCAAGGGAATATCAAGCAATAGCACATGTATGTTATTTGATGGGAAAATGTAATTTAAACTAGCTTAAATCGTAAATGGCAACAATCGGCTACATCCATACTTTGATGATAATTTGACCATGACTTACTTTGACTTATTTTGACCATGACTTAATTTGACCATGACTTATTTTGATAATGTTTGACCATGACTTTATGAGATTTAATATACGAATTATGATACGTGTTAAAGCAATATAATATACTACAATGTTTTGATGTATGGGAATGTAGAAACAAATAATTGTTTTCTTTCTAGAATTATGAATGCATTTATATAAAATAGGAATGTTGATTAATTATTGTTTAAATTTATGTTTCTACAATGGTTACTAATACACTTTCATTTTTGCACGCCTGAGTGCATTTGAGTTTCAGGTGATCGAAGGCCCAGGGCGATCGAAGGCCAAGAGTGTGATTGAGGAAAAGAAGGTTAGCTTCCCGACAAGGTAAAAGAGGAGAAGCTCTCGATTACGCACACACCACTTAAAGCATGTAGCTGCATTAGGTCATGTTTGTTTTCTCAATGTGATTGTGTGAAAATGATAGCATAGCAAATTTAAATTACGGTTTAATTAACCTTAGAAATTGTGAAAATAATATGACTTATCCTATTTTAATTATTCCTCATTTATATTTGAGCAACAAAAGGAAAAATCTGTTTTAATAGAAATATAATTAAAAAAATAAAACGAGATAAATAAAAGAATAAATATTGAGTTTTGCATAAATAAAATCATAGATTTGCATAAAAAGGGATATATATTTCTGTTTTGGTATATGGTTAATTTTCCAAAAGAATGAAGAATGAACAGCCCGAGAGAACATTGGGCTCTGGAAATTCTGTCTTAAAACCAACAATGCAGTTGGCATGTGGCAAACCTTAGAGATTGCATGAGAATTATATCTGTCATCTGGGAATTTTATGCATGATCCTCGAAAAGAGGAAGACAGCTTTAAGAAAGAAAGGAGGACTTCGATTGAGTCATATCCGAGAGTTCTGGAACAGAGGCAAAGAAGGTATTGCTGGGTTTTCTGCACTGGAAGCAAAATTTGCTAGGTTCTTTTCATACTTTGCCTTCTTTTAATTCAAATGGCAGTAAGGAAATGGATGGAATGTAATGCTTTACAAACAACTGAGAATTCTTTCCAATTTTTGTTTTTAAATCTGGGAAATTGCTTACTTCTTCTGTTGCAATATAGAATACACATTCTTTTCTTCATAATTAGTGTTTTATTTCTGTTGCAAATTCTACAATTTATTAAACTGTTCTGAAGAGTAATTGGAATTATATATGTAATCATATATACATATACATATATATATGCATAGGAAAATGAATTTTTGTGCATATATATATATATATATATATCTGCTCATAATGTCTGCATAAAAACTCTGTCATTTCAAAATGTCTTTTGAGATAAATTCGAATGCAGTTTAAACTGGGCAAAGTGTTTTGTTTTTTTTTTTTCTGAGTTTTGAAATTTCTATCAATAGGAAGAGGAAGGGAGTAATTCCCTTGTCCTCCCCATGGGAAGGACGCGACCTGTGAGAGGCTCTACTTCCATGTCATGTCTCAGAGAGCTGAGCTCCTCACAGCCCCACCCTCCCCATAGAGGCAGGGCTTCCTCCTGGGCCCTTACGATGCTCAATGCCAAGAAGGGAAACCCCAGGAAATGCCTCTATTCAGGCACTGTAAATCCTTTGCAGTTTTTTTGAAACCAAATTTATTTCTTCAAATCACACACTGCATACACTTTTTAACAATATCATCATTACACACACATATATATATATATATTTTATGAGATATATACATATACATCTTGATATCCATGCATATATGTGCCAAAATACAAGTTGAAAATAGGAAAATCATTTCCAGAAATTAGAATGAACTTTGTTAATTATACACAAATATCTCAGAATTGTTAAACCTGAAACAAGAACAGAAATGTCTTGAGAAACCATGTAAACTGGAAAGCATCTTGATATCCATGCATATATGTGCCAAAATACAAGTTGAGACAGGAAAATCATTTCCAGAAATTAGAATGAACTCTGTTAATTATACACAAATATCTCAGAATGGTTAAACCTGAAACAAGAACATAATTGTTTTTGAGAAACCATGTAAACTGGAAAGCATCTTGAATACTTTAACATATACTTACTTACAGCAGAACAATCCTGAGTAAAGGAATACAACATCAAAATTTGAATGAAAGATTATCTTTCAAACCTCAGAATTTCTGAATAAATTGCACTGTTTCAGTATATTATTATTACTCTGTAACCTGTATTGAAATTGGGAATTAAACTGTCAGTCAGCCTGAGCTTGGAAAGAATAGAAATGCATACTGAAAATAGAAAACACTGTTCCTTCTTTCTATTAGTGCACTGAAAAGTATTAAGACATATATGTTCTTCTTTAAAACAAAGCCTTTATCCAAATCAAAAAGGGTTACTTACCAAAGAATAAATGACATCTTACTACTGAATTTACAAAGGATGTTCTGAAATTCATATTTGAAATTCTTTTAGAATTAATTGAATGATTGAAGCATGTACGAAAATGCATAATTTTTCTGCTTTGGTATTTATTCATACTTCACTATGGTAACTTCCGGGACAGGGTGCCGAAGGTGGGCCAATAGAGACGGTAGTATTACCTTTTCTAAACTACCATTTACTTGTATTATTTATGCTTGGCCAAGCACTGTACCATTGAAATAGATGGGTTGTTTTTTTTTAAAAGCCTAGAAACATATATGTATTTGAGTCTCTGCCACCTCCTGTTGCAAGAAATGTGTTTATTTCTCATGTTAGAAATGCATATAGGCATCAGGCACGCATCGAGAGTTCCCTCCTGTTTTACTGTTTCGGGTTGCTAGGCTCCTTTATGCAGGGCCGGGGATTCCTTCGAGTTAGGAAGGGACCCGGGGAAGTCATGGACTTTGTGGTTGGGTGGAAAAGGCGCCTAAATCACATTCTTGGCCCCAGCTCGCAAGAAGACCGAAGGTGTCACGGCAGTTGGTGGTTCCAAGTTTTATTTGCTATTAATGTACTTGTGTATTATTCAGCATTGGCTTGTGAAGCCCATTTTTAATGTATATGTAATTGACATTCTCTGTTGTAACTTTGAAATAGAAGTATGATTTGAAATGTAACATTGTTTTGAGGAGTTAAAGTTTTTATACTTAGCATAGAAAAGATGTTTCTATTAGAATTGTTGATTCTTCCAAGTAAGGTTGAATATATGTACATGAGAAAGTCATTTGAAATACTTATGTTTTGTATAATCTTGATACATTACATTGATGTATTTATTATATATATGAAATGCAATTTAAAATTCTCTTTATTAATATCATTTGAAAGTGTTATGAACAATGTTGACTTCTTGGAAACCTTTTTATAATGGTTTGAATAAATTTAATACTCTTAATTTCTCTTTAATGCTGATTTAAATGGATTGAAAACACTCTTAATTTTTCCGAGCGCCACATGGACCGAGTTGCCATCTCATCAAACTTAGGAGAAAGCACCAATTTCTAATCAAACTTCTATAAATTCAGTTAGTGTCACCTTTCTTCATCATTCAGTAGCATCTAACATGGCGATCTCTTAGAGTGACAACAATTCTTCAAATGACTTCATGTCTTGGAAGAGATCGAATGTAGTCCACTGTTCAGGCATTTATCAGATCAGTTGAAGGAGGTCTTCACGATACAAAGAGAGGTGGCGAAAGAGGTGCTTTGCAACATTTTGGGTGAAGCATTCTTGATTTGAGCACACATACATAACACCACCATGCTGGAGCATTTCATATACATAGTCATCAGGACTTCTGGCCACCACGACTGTGGTGTAAGAGCATTGGAATGCCTAGTAAAGCCTAGATTCCATCATCACATCAATGTGGCTTTCACTGGGCTCAGTAACAATCCTCAAAATGGACTGATAGTAGACACCATTTGTATAACATCGGCTATTCAGGATGAGACACTAGAGGAAGCTATCACTCTTCTTCGTGTAGGAATCGTAAGAAATGATATGGGGCTCTTCACGTAGTTCTTGTACTCGCATGCAAACCTGTTGTCACCTGTCCAAGTTGAACACCTCTAGACTGTGATTGAGGGCATTCGAGTCCTAATGTTTTCCCTGTGTGCTTGAATGAAAGTGTCTCTTTTTGTCATTTTCCTCGATATGAACTTTTTGTAGTCAAATCAAACAATTTTGAAGTGCCAATGCCATGTACACATGTACTTATACATAAATAAAATATCATTTTGGTATCTTTGTGTTCTTGTATGGATGGCTTCATTTTTTTTTGTTCATGAATATTGTATATGAAAATGTTAGTTTGTTTTTTTGTACAATGCACTGGTTATGTGAATTAAACCCATTGCTACTTCGTCAATCATTGAAAATATTTTGGGCGGTGAGACGGGTAGTTCGTATAACTTACCAAAACATTGCTTAGGTTCCAAATAGCTTAAAGAATATCGCTCATAGACATATCTTGTGGGGAAAGCTATCAGGTAACTCCTGGCACAAAACAATTTCTTACACGGGTTATTTGCACACACATACCCACTTTCAAAGGAAAGGTAAGTTTGAATAAAGCCAAAAAATTGCTGCTCAACCAAAGATGCAATAGAACAAGCAGCAAAATGAGAGGTTTGATGAACAGACAAAAACCTCGCCCGAGTTCGAGAAACACAACAAAACACCACCCGAACGCGAATTTAATTAAAATGGCTAAGGAAAAAAGGTAATATATATGTATTTTTTAAAAAGGGATGGTCATGTTTATGAGTAACAAGTTCAAATAGTTTAGGAAGTCCCCCTCAAATATTGGCTGCCAACTGATGAGGAGAAGCATCACTCAAGCACTTTTCTGTCAACAACAGACTTACTGCGGCACCCCGCACATCTACCTAACTAGTAAGATGGCCTTACCTTTCAACAGAGAGATTGGCTTGGTAACCTCATAATAATAGACTTTTCTAAGCTTGGTATTGTGTCCCATATGTTTCTAGAACTGACATACAGTGGCTAAGACCCTACAGGTATATACATCCTAGCCTAGTATGTAAGCATGAATCATAGTGAAACCGACAGTGTAAATAGTGGCTACTTACACTACTTTGGCCAAAGTTTCCATCACCTTGAACTTAGAATGGACGTCACATGTTCACCCACCTTCCTAGCTTGATTTTGGTTTTAATGACCATTCATACTCTATACCTAGGTTACCCCCTTTCCCATGGATCAAACAAATCCCATGAATAACCCACTTAACATCTTATAAACAAAAATTACTTTACTACCAAGTATCTTAAAATACATAGGTTATCCCCTTTCCCATTGATTATCACAACCCTTGGAATAACCTATTCAACCATATGATAATCATAATCTCACAAAATCAAATGACTATATTTCAAAAAGTACAATGTCAACAATAAATGTCTCTAATCAAGAGTATATCACAACAATAATGAATCTCATCAAAAGTATAATTTCTTCAATAAATGACTTCAATCAATTTAAAAAAGAAATGAATTCTATCAAAAGTATAACCTCATCAATAAATGACCTTAATCAAAGGTATAATCTTCAAGAATAAAGGTCTTCAACCAAAGATAAAATCAACAATCAAGTGATCAATCTGATTATATAGGTTAATCCCAACCTAGTGCTTTAATCAATAATCAAGTAAACATCCCAACCAAGTAGATTTTTCTCAACTTAGAGTTTAAATCAGAGTAATTTAATGATCAAGTTATCAATTAAGTATAAATTATCAATATGGATTGCATGAATTCATTTCCTATCGATGACAATATGTCTAGCATAGACAAACTGCTTGTAGTGTTGATGATTACATATAGTATCAATACTTCACATTCATAGAAATTCCCTTATATATGGTACATACAAAGATAACTAATAAGATAGGTTCTACAACATAATGCACAACCAAGAACATGCAATCATATACAAACATCACACCATATTCAAAAGTAATCTTTTCCAACATAGAACAAAACTAATTAACCTTTCCAACATAAATGACAATGGTATAGAAACTAGCATGCATGTATAATGCTCCAATCGATTTAACTCCTTTCCTTGGTCTATTCTTCAAGCTTGCTTGATACTTCCTCCAAGGTCAACTTGATTTCCCTCTTTTAACTTCTCACTAACTCTCACAAATAATCACAAATATGACACAGAAAAAACTCTCAACTCACAATCTCTCAACTCACTTACTCAGAAATCACAACAAAATAATATCAAGATAATTAGAATGATAATTGTAGAAATTGGTAGAATGAGAATCTATATTCATACTAATTTGTGAGCAACCAAAGGCTACAAATAAGTTAGTATTTCTACCCCCTTTCTAACCTCATGCAATGACTCGTTAGTATAACACACAAGTTTGCAACACATCACAGTCCTCACCATTTATATGGCTGAGTCGACTTGATATATGGGACATCAAGCTTAAAACAAGTTTCCTAACTTAGATTCCTTTACAAAATTCTCCCAAGTTTGCACTTCACTAAGTTGAAATACTATTTTTAGGCTTATTTGCATTTCAAAGACTTCTTTTACATTCCAAACACTAGTAAATATGGCACCACCCCTTATGTTTGGTTCCACAAACTTAGCATAGGATTTGAGATATTCCAAAGGTTTCCAAACAACATTTAATTCCTTCTAAAACATCTACACAACATCCAAACTCTTCAATCCTTTGTTCTTTTTTTTGACTTGGTCTTACATTTTCTTTATGCATAGGTTATAAGGTTAGAAATGCATTGAATCCTTTTTTACAACACATTATGGTGCAACACATAAATCTTTGACTATTTATCTCATATGGTAGTGTTATATGCACCTAAACTTCAAATTGCACTCAATAAAGGATAACTTATGCACTGGTATATTCATTAAAACTCACCCTCTCTATACGATGTTCTAAATTCATTGACTTATTCCTCATCTTGCAATATAACAAAACATATAAGACTATTTCCACTTGCTTAAAATATGTATTTATTCTCTTACAATGCATAAACCTTATTCTTGCTTCCTTGCGCTAAGTCTTTTGACTTATTCTTGTGTTGGTTGTAGACATGCAAAATTCACATCATGCATCTAATCCAGATTCACTAATTCCATGTCGTCCTTAATCATTCCTTTATCATCATTTTCCCTCTTTAATTAAATAAATCATCTTTTGTTTAATTAAATCCTAAGTCATCATTCTTAAATTAAACAAACCAATTTTTATTTAATTTATCTCCTAAAGTTTCTTCATTTAATTAAATCAAATGTATTTAATTAAATTACTAATGTCCATTATTTCCTCCCATTTGATTTAAATAAATCCAAAATTCTAAATCAAATGTCATGTTAACTAATCTCCATCTAAAGTTAATTAAATCCTGATTAACTTCTAACACTAATCCTCTTTTCTCTAGCTTTTGCAACTTGTGCACATAAATCAATTTAATTAATTTATGAATTCCTCATTTTCATTCAAAAAAAGGCATCTCAAGTGGAATATTCCTCCATCTCAAATCTCCCTCCCAAATGTCTTGTCCTCCAACATAGCATTAACTCCTCTTACATTGTCTCTTACATGTCTCCCACTTGGCATTTAAGACTCTTTCTTCTCCCTCCAACAAGCCATATTTTGAATTTCAAATCTCCCCCTCTTTGGTACATTGATTAAAATGTGCACAACCTTCATCCTCTCACATCTTGACAAGTGGCATCTTGTCATTGGTTCATGTTTTGTCCCACATCCTCCATGTTATTCAATCCTCCATCATACTTTCTTATAAATAGAGGCCTCCTCTATTGTATTAATCCTCCACAATCTTCTCTACCAATCTTAGGAGTTTGATCCATAATCCATAACAATTTCATTATAGTCAATAATCACACATCTCCATCATCAAGAGCTTATCAAGGGATTGGGAAAGGGATTCTTTCCACATCAAAGAAGCACTAATCCCCATATAAAGTGTTGGTTTGATCATTAGAATAATGTTTCATTGTATTTTACTTGCTTGTTGCTTTGTTTCCATTATTCTTTTGTTCAAATGAATTCTATAGGGAGTGGTTTATTTGAGTTCTAACAATGGCTAACTTGGAATATTTTATCTATTGTTAGTGACTACAGACTCTCTTGATCACATTTTGGCACCCACCGTGGGGCCGATTTCAAACTTAAGGATTTGCTTTAATTTCATACTTGTAATAATTGTATTATGACTTTTCGGCATTGGAAGGATTTCAAACTTGATTAAATGCCTTCTAATATTTATAGATTTTGTACGCATGTATATTTGGTTTTGTTTATGCTCCTATTTAAATATCTCATAGTCCTTGTGATAGGGATCTAATACATAAATTTATCTTTAAATCTGCATACTCTATCTTTAAACTAATCCCATTACCAATCTCAAGTATGCAGTTTGAAGAATGTAGATTTATCTATTTGTAAACTCTATCAACCATGTAAACTATTAAGTTAACACTGTGAGGTCGCTAGCCAATATTGGCTTTAAACTCACCAAATGCATTTGGTTAAAAAAAAATTTCAATCATTCTTTTTTTAAAAATCGTTGTTGGTGCATATCCAGTAATCATGGCATTCAATGAGACCATAACTCTTTGAGATCCTCTGTTATGCATTTCACCAAGAAAACAACCCACTACCTCATCTTTGTCTCCATATTTCAGATGCATGTCAACCAAGGTGTCTAGTCAATGCTTCCACATTTTGCATATATGCCTAACAATCTAACAAACACTGGAAGGTATTCAAAGCTTTTAACATTGTCAGTATCAAGCGTTACTTCTTGCAGATACTGTAGATTTTACATGCTATAAATCCTTTGCTTGATGTTTTTAAATATATATTTTTAATCTATTTGGTGCATTTAGTATGATCTTGACACTATAGGAGAAGGTGTCAGCATGATTTTCTTAAATAGTCTTATCATTTAAGATTGTTGCTTCCCAAAATGGGAGAAGTGAAAGGTAAATAGACGTGCAATTATGTAGGCACAATATCATTGGTGAGTAGGGATTCTTTCATTTACTCTCATTAATGCTTTTGTGCAAGCATTGAAGTTGTGTTTGAAAGGCCTGGCAATCTATATGCTTTTGCAATTTATCTATCTTTCAAACTAGATAAAGGGTGCAAACTTAATAGTCTGTAGGGCTGATGGGAGCACTCTTGCAGCCATGGTAGTATAAAATTCGATCCCATTGTAGACAAAAATTGACCCAAATCTATTCTATCTTTCACAATAGATTCTTGTGTTTACATTGTATACTATTGGAATTTGTGCATATTCTTGTGTTTACATCATTTGATGCTGAAGTTGCTGACCCTGTGTAATTTTGCATTATTCGCTAGCTTTCTTAAAACAGTCAATCACTTTTAATTCTGCCACATTTTTTTTTACCCATCCACGTATTCATAATGAGCTTGATTCAAATGAAAATTTATTTGGTTTAAAATTCATGAATGCGAGCAAAAAAGTGATATGTCATTCACTATAGCCAGTTGAAGTGGAAGAGTCCAAACCCTCTTTGTCAAGATAGATGGTGACAACATCATAAAGGCATTGATCTGTGGTCACTGACCTATCACCATCAGAAGCCATCTGTTAGTGCAATGGCTGGTAAGAAAAGAGCTAACGCCTTCCTAAAGGGCTTGGCATGTTCTCAAACCCCCTACCATCACATCCCTTCAAGAGGGAATTAAAAAATTTACGTGTCAACTTCAAAATCCTCCCCTCAGAGTGCATTTAGTTCACCTTGTGATAAGACACCATCAACAAAAAGAAAGAACCATTATAATAGGTGTTTTTTTTGGCACGTTGTCACAAATGTGAGTAATTTGGTCTGCTTTTGAACAAGGCTAATGCATATGGTTTGTTTTGTCTGAACTTTTGACTGGGTAGAAAATTTGTAAAATTTGGTTAGTTTAACAAGCACATATAAGCAACTATAAGGTTGAGAATTCGACTTTACACCTGCCATTCACATTTACGTGGAAATCTCTCCAAATACCATTACTACACAACTTTGTACCTGCCAAATGCATTTGATTGAAAGTTTTTAAAAGCATTTATTCTTTGTCTTCTTTGTACAACTTGCTAATAGAATTTGCTAGAAACTTTCTTAGCACCTTTTTAACAGATCTTTGCATAGTCCTGCAATCATTGAAGAATTTGGTTTTACACCTGCTAATTAAATTTTATTAGAAAGTATCTTTTCTCTTTCCTTTTCTAATATAGAGTTGTGAATACTCTCCATCAAGACTCTTGTTCTTGAATACATTGCGTTGGATGCTTTTTCAAAATTTGATAGATCCATTATTTGTAGCATTCTCCAAGTAGAGAATCCCAGTTTCAGTCACTTGTGTTGTCTTTTAGCAATGGTATTATTGATGGGCAATCACTGTCTAATCAATGCAATTTATGCCAAAACAAGGGCCAAAATATCTAAACTTTCTTGCAGTGAATCACAAGTTATTTGACAATATTATAAAGTACAAAAGAATCTCGTGCTCTAGCAAATCTACTAATTTTTGGATCAATAAAAAAGCTTTCTAATCAGTGGGCATTCTTGGAGATAGATACCCCAATCATCAATTGGATCATATAAACAATGTTGACAAAAAAATGTTTGTAAGGGAAGCAGGATTGAAAGAATTCCTCATGATGTGAATGTGCATTATTTAGAATTAAATTGTTCATGAAAAGCATTATTGAAGGTAAATTGTTTGTAATAGAAGAAGGATTGAAATAATTCCCCATGATGTGAATGTTCATGAATTAGGTTTGAATGTGATTAGAGATGGGGACGTGTTTATATCAAGATCTTGCTACTGTTGAAGATTGTTTTTTTTATTCCTAGTTTGGAGGGGTTCTAAATTTTTTGATGATTTATATCTTTACAGAAACTTTTCATGCAGAATCTTACTTTGTTGGGATTAAATTATCAGCAAGAGAGGATTTCATCTTTGTTAGAAAACTGTCTAGTTCTGACTAGTATTTGCTTTAAAGTCTAAGGAAAGCAGGATTCTTATTAATACTTTTTTTTTAGTTCAAAAATCGTTAGTCTTTTCATTTAAAATTGTTCTATTATTTTAAGTTAATGCTTAAGATGAGTTTAATTAATAACTTGATCTTCACATTTTTTATCTTTTTTATCTTGTAGTGATTTTGTTTGCACAAGGAACTTGCAAGAAGCAATCTTTGAAGAATCTTAGAGTTAAAGAGAATTGGACATTAAACTTGAGATTGACCAAGAATTTTTAAATTCTTAGAGCTTCCATTCTATGCTTTAATTTTCTGTTTTAGACCAACTCTCATCTTTTTGGATTCTAAAAAGAACACTACAAAAGTTTTCATTTTTTCTACAAGGGGTTAAAAAGAACTTTAGGAAAACTTACTAGATTTTTTTTAAGGTTAACAATTGAACAAACAACTTTCATCTTTTGTTTTGGTGCTTTAAAAAGAATCAAATCATTTCTTTGAGGATTTAAAATGAACATGTGCATCTTTGTTTTTGTATTCACTTACCCAAAATAATATCATCAAAAAGATGTATGCACTTCTCTCGCGCCTCATGACGATCTTGAGAATCAAAAGGATTTTGGTGATATTGATCTATGTAAGTGATTTCCTACACACTTCAATTTGGATCCTAAAATTGAACAAATCTTGTGAGTGTGAGTGAAACATATTGCATGTGTTCTCTCTTTGTTTCTCAACAAAGATCAATTGAACTACAAATATGTTTGCTCACTTTTGTTTATCTTAGAGGGCCTTCCTTGTGGGAAAACGTAATTAGCCAAGGGAATGACCCAACCAGGAACAGGCTAAAGCCAAGCAACTTCCAACCAGTATATAACTATGGGTACTTGAGATAAGGAAAGTATCACAAGGATTGTTCTGACGAGAAGGGAAACAATGGTCTCTTGTCATATGGATGATCCCCCATGAACAAAATGCCAGCATTAAAACCCCTTGTTTTAAAAGGCCAAAATCCTTATCTATTTGTTGGTGCAAGAATGGTCATTTTCAAGCCGCCCCACACTTTAATGGCTTTTAGTAGAGATGGAAAGTATTCCATGGGAGATTTATGGGTACTGATGCTTGGTTGACCCAAGAAGCCAGTTCATTGTAAGGGGGAGCCTATGTGGTCAAGCATCTAACCATCCACTGAAAGTAGGCATAGCTAGACTTATCCAGGTGGGGACTCAACAAATATTGTCTCAAATATCCATAGGGTTGTGCATGTTCTTAGAATCAAAACACTTTGATTGATCTTAAACATTGGAAAACAAACATTCAAACATGACCATCAAATTTCAAACCCTTTAGGAAGCAAATACCTTTGACAAAATTCAAGTGTTATTGCTTGTCTTAGGGATTCTATCCTTAGAGGCTTCTAGCCATTTGAATTTACATCTCAATTTTCTCACTAAAATCAACAATAGGGAACCTTTGCCTTAATTTCCTTGATTTCCACATAATGGACTTTGTTGGGTGAGAAGAAGTTGGGACATTGGACATCTAGTTTGAAAACCTAATCAAGAATTGTTTGTGGTAAAAATAATTCACTAAGAAAAGATAAAAATCAATTGGACCCCACACATGTGCTTTTTATCTTTTGTCTTATGGTCTTCCAAGCAAAACATTGGTCTTTTGGTTTGAACTATTCTTAGGGAAAAGCATGTTCTTCAATATCTTGGTCTTGTAAACAAGGTTTTTGTTAGGTTAATTTAGGATCAATTCAAACACTTCATTCATCCAAACATTTATCATCTCCATCTCACAAACAAATTTAGAGCTTTGGGAACATCATTATATAGACTTGGGAAAATCCTTAAACCAAATCAAAATCATTTTTTTAGTTAGGTGTGTGTGGATGAATCCTTCCTCACATAGTTAAATTATCACCCTTTTGAATGAGTTCATCCTAAGATAACATCTAACATCTTGGGATTCACAAAGTTCATTATCCAATCAAGCCAATCAAAATCAAATCCTAAAGTCTAGCATTGATCCAAAGTTCCAAAAAATTCAACACCTATATCATTCACCCTTTTCATCCTTCATCTCATCATTGGTCCTAAATTCCTTAGAGATCAACAAGGTCAAAACACAAGAATAACATGGAATATAAACTTGATTCATACATCATGAGCAATCCAAATCAACCAAACTATCAAAGCCTTACAAAACCAATTGATTATCAAAACTCATATTTATACAATCTATACATGGGATCATTATCTCCTATGAACCT
>VDFB02226569.1:0-13984 GCA_007258455.2 Sequoia sempervirens | reverse complement strand
GAAGCACTAGATATTTTAGTTACAAATCTAAATTCAAAAACATTAGAATTTTATCCTTCATGGACAAAAATTTATATTGTATATGGTGAGAATCACTCCTTAAAAATGGTGTTTACTAAAAAAAACTAGTTTTATAAGGAGATGGAGAAAGAAGTACAAATCCATCCCAAAAAATTTTGAAAAAAACATATTGTAATTCACAGACAAATGCCAAACCACTAGTTTGCATCATCTTCAAATTCCTCATGAGCCAGCCGCCATAGGTGCCCTCAAAGGAAGATTTTAGATAGAAAAATTAGTTGAGTGTCCAATTTGGCTTTCAAAAAATTGTAAACCAAAGATTGTGGGGATCACCCTTTAAAAGTTATGGTGGGTTAGATTACAGATGTTTTACTACCTTGAAAATTTCTAATTAAAAATCACAACCAATTATTTACATAGAAAAAAATTACAAAAATCCCCGGGTACATCCAGCATGTGTCCCTCTAATTTATATTAGCACCAGAAAAAACTATTATTTTTCTTTTCCTTACTTGGTCAAACATACAATCATTTTATCTTTCCCAAAAATTAGTACTACTACATTGAAATTTCAAAATTTCTCAAAACAATTTTTTCTTAAAAAAAGGACTAGTAGCCTAGAAACTACATTCAATTTGCTACAAATTTTGTTCTTACATATTTTTAAAATAATGTTAATAACCTATTCAAATTTTTATGTCAAGTTGTCTAACTCTGATTTTCTAAATTTTCATCACCACTTAGAGGCCTAGTTTGGACCCCCATGATTCTGCACATACCCTCTTCCTTCTTCTCTTCATTTGGACAAAGCCCCACCACATGGCAACATGGCTCTTCAATATGGTACAAGAAAAATTCACTCTCCTTTCCTCTGCCACACCCTCATATTCAAAATACTTGTCCAAGTCATTGATCTAATCGATCAAATCTTCACCATTGAGGCTTCCTGTGTAAGTTGGCACCCCTATTTTGGGTTTAGAACCCACATTCATGACTGTCTTCAACAGTATTTCCTCAAATCCTTCTTCTTGCTCCCCATGTCCTTCCTCATTCTCTTCTCTTTGTTGTTCTTCCTCCTCATCACTTGCACCCTCATCAGGGGTCCCTATTCTTTGTTCCCTCTCTAGGGCTTCCATTCTTACAATCAGATGTTGCATCATCTCAGGAACTTCCTCACAATAGTCTCTTCTTCCTTTGCCTTGGGCTCCTCCTCTTCCCATTCTCCTTGGAGGAATTCTGACTACTCACCAACGCCCAATTACTTCAGGCTCAGATACCAAATGATGGCTAGCCTTGCTGATCACAGAAAAAATCAACTTCACAGTGAATTCAATCAAAGAGAAATTCAACAATAATGATAGGAAGTTTGGGATGTCTCCTTCACAGTCTTAAAAAATCAAATACAATGAATGGCAGAAGTATATAAATGTAGACTTTATTAACAATTATTTTACATACAACAATGTTATAAACCTGACTCTCCACTGTTACATTCCCATTACAAAACATGATAGTACATATGTCATTGGCTTGCAACAGTCGACCTTCCCTATGTGGAACAAAAAAATTTATTTCTTGTCTCCACTCTCGACTCTCTACATACTCGGCCTCCTATCAACTGATTTATTTTTATAAACTTCTCTAAAACCCGACTGAATCCAGACTTTATGATCAACCACATACAAATAGACTATGATTAGGAAATCAAAACTGACACCACAGTGGATGCATACCAACCATTGATGGAAGTTAACCAACTAAGAGTATATTCTACCAATAAAATTGACTATACAAATTTCTTGTCCCAATGATGACAGGAAATAACAATGACATAGATTTCCTTCTCCCAATGATGATAGAAACAAACTGAACTATCAAACTTCAAACAATACCAAAGGTGTTTTATTTCATCTAACTAATCTGCAAAACCAAAAACTAATAAAAGGCCAAAATGAACAAAGAAAAAAATTAAATGAAAGAGGAAGATGATGCCCCTGCATCAAAATACCTAAGTACAATGTGATTTGATCAATTGAGGTGAGAAGAACATTATTCTATTGATGGATTTTGAAAAGATCAACCTACCTAATAAGTCCATTGAAAAATATCTCCTAATGAATCATATAATTAGAAAGGGAGAACAACAACATTGAACAAAGCATGGATAACTCTAAAAGAACAAGTTTTAACCTTTGAAAAATCTATTAGTTGGTGATTGTATTGCATAAGAATTAATGGTTTTGTAGAGTGGTAGATAGAAAAACAAGTCTTCAAGAGTGGCCTTATTGTTACCGGTGGACTATCGGGCCATCACTTACCTTTATTCTTATTAGACTTGGAAAAAGAGCATAAAGTCCATGGATGACCTCTAAAAAACTTTACACTCATGCTTTGTTAAATTACTAGGCTTTTCTTTATTAACATATCTATCAAACTTAGGACATGGGCACATCCACCTTTAATATGTCATCAAATCACTAATCCATTATAGATCAATACATCAAGCATTCATTGAGCTAGTTTCCATGGGGAGGGAGATGAGACACTCTAAAATTATGATGAGACAATAATATTAGCATTAAGTCATCAAAGGAAAGTCAAACCCTTAAGGCATTAGAAATATAAGGGAAGGTATGAAGGGATGAGATAGTGTGAAATTCAAAAGGAATTAGATGAATTTAGAATGGATTGATAGAATTTTTAGTGAATTAGACTTTTAAAGAAGGAATGACCAATATAACAAGTCTGAAAGGGATGAACAAGTCTAAATTTAAAAAGATAAAATAATTTTAGGGAGTCAAGGAAGGAAGGAATGTAGGAAGGTAAGGGAAACTTACAACCTAAAAGGCCAATAAATTTAACACTTTATTATTTTTTTTTGTTTTAAAATTCATAGATTGGGAGTGTCAATTGAATGGTACACATGGACAATAAATATTGATAGTCTAAAAAGCTAACAAACGAAGCACTTAAGATGATTTCACAAGGCCTCTAGGTGGACTTTTAGAATCGATAAGAAGATAATCTAAGGATGGGTACCACTAAAATTCTAAAACTCTCAAAAAAAATATTTCTTTCAAAAGGGTTATAATAGGGAGTTATGATCAACAAGGAAGGAATTTAGCTATTAATAAAACCAAAATTGTGATACCCCAAAAAACTCAACAGTTAACCTAATTTTGATTTTTTAACTTAGGTATTTGACTAAAGAATGAAAGGGGGCATTAATACAACAATGATAAGTATCAATATGAGAATGCATAGCCCATTTAATATCTCTTAGATTGGTTATGATCAATGGGAAATGAAGGAGGATATGAAATATAAAACATTTTGGTGACCTCTCAAGGTGTTCAAGCATAATAAAAATGGATCCAGTAGCCTTATTATTTGATTAGGAATAGATTCAAAAATACCTTACTAAAATAAAGCTCAAATAGCCTTGAGGAAATATAAAATACCTCAAAAAACAACAAAATATAAAACACTCTTGTGTATACCACTTGAAGGAAACAAAAAAGGATAAAATTATACATTCTCCTAATGAGATTATAAAGTGTGAAACAACACTTCTTGGAAAACAATAACTAATATAAAATATACAAAATTTAAAAACAAATACAAAACTATTTTCCTCTCTTAAAGATAAGTCTCCTAAAAGAGATGATCTCTCTCAAACCACAAGTGCATTAACTACCTAGATGTAACTAATGGATCTCTTTTCTTAGATGCATCACACTATAAATATTAAATTTGTATTGAAGATTCACCCTATTATTGACTTTTTTCATTACATGGAAGACACAAAACATAAGTGCTAGAATCTTTCAATGATGCATCAGACAAATACAAAGCAACATGAGTATTTTTAAAAGTATATCATCATAAAAATAAATACAACTTGTAGAGGAAAAAATAATTTTCAATAGAGGGGCACCTTGTTGTTATAATAGTTAACCTCCGTATTAGATTAGTTGATGAAAAAATAAAGTATCTCCATCTCACATGGTAATGAAGAATATGTCATACATACTTGTTGATCTACATAGGGAAGCTCTTCCTCATGCACATAAAATAAAAAACCTTGAGTCTTTAACATTGTATTGAGTTGAGAAACATGTTTATTTATTTCTAAACATGTTGTTTATGAACAACGCCAATATTGGTATACTAGTCCCAAGTGAAACACTCAAACTCAAGCACACCATTCCTAATGCAAACAATCAAAGCATCTTCATCTTGGCTGAAGACTTCATACTTAGCCTTGCTAATATCATAGATAATGGACAACCAACATATATAATTATCATGTGTGTTTATGCCATCTTCATTAGCATAGATTTTGGAACCATGTGACACTTCAAGAAAAGAACTACATTCTTTAAATTATGTCTTTATTTCAATTTCTTCTTGGCAACTAAATGTAACAACTTTGTTACTTGAGAGACATACTTGTGACACAATTCATCCTCTAAATACACCACTATAATAATTCCAACAATTGTGTCAACATTTGTTATTTAATCTTAATGTGTGCAATTTCATATGTCATCACACTCTTCATTTTCCACATCATTGCAGATCCATAGAAGGGATAGATTTTACCTCACTAGATTGGTAGTCATCTTCAACCTCATTGAAGAATAAAAACATTTGAGAATCAGAGTCATATATAAAACATCCTCATCCCAATTTAGTAGAATTGAATCACCCTACACCTAATACCCCTTAAGACTCCTCGACATGATTCACCCTATTTTTATTAGAGTATTGTTGTTCCTTGAATCATCAGAGCTTGAATGAGGACCACTTTTTCACATGATCTTTGATTGTGGGTTTGATTACATCGATAAAACCATTCACCCTCCTAAGAAAAATTATTCTACACTGGAATAAGGTCCCTTGATGAGATTAAAATAGCTAGATTTATAGTAATAAGGAGCCTTGCACAACTCAAATGATTCTTAGCTTGGAAATTTTCTTGATAGGATCACCTATTCAATTGATAATCTTGATAATAGGGGTAATAAGGTTTTTTTTCCTCTACTTTTTACCTCTTTATATCGACCAACTCATTTCTAAAGCTATACAACAAAGCCCTAACCTCATGCAATTCACTAGAAGGTGTAGGGGAAGTAACTAGTCGACTTATTATTGCTATAGGAGCAAGACACAATATTGGCTAGGAAAGTGGTGTCTAGGAACAAGGGAATTAGAGGCCTATATCTTCCTTGCTTGTATTAAATAACTTTCCACTCTAATATTAGTTACATAGGAATATTGTAATATGGTACATTTAATAGAATGAATCATGATAGCATTGCCACTATTCAAGGATCTTAGGTACTACAAGAAAGAATGGTTGGGAAGAGGCTTGAATAATGTGGGGATTATATCCTAGGTATTTGGAAATATAAAATTAAAATATCCTATGAATTCATGAAGGGCTCTCTTTATGGTGATCAATTTCTCAATTAGAGAAAGGTGGTCACTTTTTTCTTCAAAATGTCAACATATATTTTTACCTAGCTCATGGGCTAGTTGTGGGTGGAATTATGACACAAACCCTTATACCATGAAAGTTCCTTCTCTTTTAGTGAGGTTGCAAGGAGCCTAACAACTACATTTTCCTTAGTGATTTTATGCATACAAAAACTACTAGAAACATTTTAGATGTTTTTGATGGAGGTGGTAGTTTTTCACCAATAAAATATGGGATATTTTTTAGGGAAACTACTAGCATAACATCATGTTTCTACGATTTAAGAGGGCTACCTCAATCAAAGGTAAGAAAAAATATTTATTGGGAAACCCATATGATGAGCATTAAATAATACTCTATTTACTTGGGTAGCAGACATCCTTGGATGAGGGAACCTACCAAATGGATGTGTAGATTGGACTCTAACTAGTATAGGTACCTTAAATACATCTATTTAAAATATATCAAGAAATATTTATTTTGAGCTATTTTATTGTACTTTAGAACTTTTTTATTAACTACATACATAAATGGAAACATAATTTTTTTTAGCTTTATTTTTATTTCAAGAGATATTTTATATTTGTATGTAACTTTTAATTTTATTTTTATAAATTCAACATTCATTATTTGGATGATTATTAAATATTTTTATTTTACTTTAATAAGCATTGAAAATATTATACACTTATATTCCAATTTTATAGTTTTATTTTTTGTAAAAATATATACTTTAGCATCACCATTATAGATTAAAATACAACCACGAGGGTTTCACTTGTATGTATATCAAATAATTTTTTTTTAAAATTACATATTGAAGGTTATATCAAGATATGCCACAAAAGTCAAGGGAAGAAGTAAAATCCTTAACAAAAAAATTCCAAAAAACCTACAAGTGTTTTTGAGAAACATGTAGAAACATACTAAAATAGTAATATCAATTAGTAGGTACTACAATAGACACTACTAATCAACCTCTTCCTCCAAGCTCTCTAAGATTAAGATATTGACTCACAAGATAGCCTCTATTGCCATAAACCACAACATGGTATTATAATTAATATGATATCATAATTATAATTATAACAATATAATTAATATTAATATATTACTATTTGTGCTATTAATTTACTAATTACTATATTATAATAATATATTAAACTAATGGGTATGTGCAAGATCATCATGGAAAAAATAGGCCCTAAGGGCAAAAACTAAAAAATAGAGTTAGGGCAAATTGATCTAAATATTTGAATAAGTTGTTCTTATATTATTTTAAAAAATGTAAGAATAGAATTTGTAGCAGATTGAATGTAGTTTCTAAACTACTTCAGGTTTATTTTAAAAACAAAAATCTATCTAGTGAAAATCTAAAATTTCAATGTGCAAGAGTACTTAAATTTCGTGAAAAAATAAGAAGCAGGTGTCTCCGTCTCAATTCACCCTAACCACAATAAATGATAATATTTCTTTTTTATAAGATTTTAGATATAAGTAGAGGACTCCATGTCCAGATGTGTGACACATTTTTATAATTTTTTCCCAAGTAAATTAATTATGAATTTGTTATTACAACTTTTAAAAAAATACAAACGCAGTATGTCCGACCATCTTTAACTTGGTCAAACTTCATGAAACTAAATTTATTTTATCCTATATGTAAAGTATAGAATGTGATGTATGTTTAGATTCTTAAAATGTGGATACCATTTAAAGAGAGATGTTTTTTCTAATCAGTTTTAATAATCTCAACCCCGTCCTGAAAACCTCAAGCGTGACACTTTAAAGTCGCCAACCATACCCTAAACATACCCATCATATCGCCACTTTTTGGCCCATCGGGATCTTGCAAATACCCTAATATTTATTGTAATTTATATTAATCTTTATAAAGCATCACATCAATATAGGGGCTATAATACTTTGTGATGGGTTGTAATACTTTTGAAGTGAGATGGTTTATATAGACATTGTTTGTGAACTTTCCAAAAAATAAAATATTCCTCTTTAATCAAGCCACTAGGTGGACTAATTCAAATACTTTGAACAATGATTGAATACAATAGGAAAGTGTGTAATGTGCTTAGAATAATTTGATTCTATATTTTTTATATCTTCACCTTTGGTTCTAAGAATCCAACCTTTATTCTTATATAGCTTAAAATTTCACCAAGAAATCATTCAAATAATATTTGTCATCCTTATTTGTAGAAGATCCCTCCTCACACATTATTGAGACAATAATCAATTCAAACATAACCTATCCAAACAAGATGGCCAATGTTACCATAAAATCATAATCAATGTACACAATAGACCTCTTAGTGCATGTATTTCCTACCTCATTTGGTTGATAACCTCAACCCTACCTATGTATAGAGTATTGATGCAACCAATCATGTAAATTTTCAAAGTTGATAGTTGATAATTGTGCCTCCATATGTTTATCTCAAAGAACTTTCCCTTTCTAGTATTCACCATTGACAAATCTCTTAAGAGTGCAACAATTATTATCCATGTAAGCAAGAACAACAATTTGACAAAAGGTAGAGAACCAAACACTTATAGACTAGTGTGGGAGTTAAATATAGAAAATTAACTAATTTAATTACATGGTATCTTTTCTTTAATTTTAATGCAATAGTCTATCCAAGTGTGAGGGGTGCATAATCCAATGTTTTTAGTTTTTTTTCCTTTTTGTTGACCTAGAAATTTGGTTGTGTTATCAAATTTTAGATACATGCACAAATGTGTTTTTTTATGAATGTAGACCTAATCTGATGCATGATAGGGGTCCTATGAATTTTAAGAATGAGCACTTTAGAAATTTTGAGAATAATCTAAAACTTTTCTCATGCAATTCAAAAAAATAATGTAGATCTATAGAGCCTAATCATTTTCATTTTAATAGTTATTATTTGATTGATTATAGTAAGAAATGTACAAGGATGGCATGCAAGATTACACACACATTATTGGGTACAATCATTCTATTAAAAATATATATATATATATATATATATATATATATATATATATATATATATATATATATATATATATATATATATATATATATATATATATATATATATATATATATATATATATACTACAATTATATATATATATAATTAGAAGTATTCAGATTTAGATATTATTCTTATTTTGAGTTGTCTAAAACTAAATATGGATATAGAGGTGCAATGTGAAATTGGCATACCCATGTCATTTCCCATTTATTTTTGTGTCCAACTTGATTGTAATTTTGTTAACACCTTGTGGATGGTGAAAATCTGCAAATGGCTAAAACTAACATGCACACATTAGTATGATTAGCACTTTAAAACATAGAAAATTATCAAGCATCCATATGAAATAAATCAACATGCTTCATGATGCAATCAAAACAACAAAAGATTAGATAAACTAGTTGAAAGCATACAATAAAACATGAAGTAAATAATATCTCATATTGGATTGGTGCTTCTATGGAAAGAAGCCCTTTCCCAATCTTGGATAAGCTCCAATATGTTGATGATCAATATGATGAATGGGAAAATTAGCTTCAATTGAAGAGAGTAACTTTGCATGAATGATTTTGGAGGATTTGTTGAAGGATGAAGCCTCTATTTGTAGATTATTTTGATGAGAGATTGGCCAAATGGATGAATGTGGGACAAAGATTGGACCAATGAGATGAGGAAACTTGTCATCTTGTCATCATATTCAAACTTGAGGGAATATTCCATTTTTATGCCAAGTTGAAAGAAAATAAGGATTTTAATAAATCAATAAATTGATTTATTTGTGCAAGTGGGAAAAGCTAGATGATGTGATGGGTGGTTAGGTTAGGAGCTAATCAAGATTAGATTAACTTAATGCCTATTAGATGCTTTGACCCTTTGATTTTGAATATTTTGATTTACTTAAATCAAAAAAAGGGGATGAAAGGGTGACTTTAGATTTAATTGAATAAATGCTGAAACCTCTTAAGGTGCCCATGACCTAATTTCCCTTTCACGCTTATTTCACCCAAGTGCACTAATTCCTATGTATTTTATTCTACTCACTCATATATCATCCCCATTGTAATTTTTTTACATACATTTACATGCTACCTTGATATCACCATCTTATCCGTCTAGTTCATTTTCAAGAAATTGAAGATATACTTAGTTTAATCTAGAAGAGAATGAAAATGAACCCTAAAATTGAAAATTTAAGTTTACTACCTATTTCTAGTAGAAGTTATGAACTAGCTTAGTAGACACTTGTGTGAATTTGAACTAGAGAAAAAATGCAATAAATTCACAAATATTGAAATATTTATCTAAACAAAACCCTAATATTTAAAACCTTTGACAAAGAGATTTCTAACATTATATGGCAACATAAACAAATAATTCCAGTACCTTATTTTATTTATTTAAATTCTATATTTATTATTGTATTCTTACATAAATTATTATTATTTCTATCTCTAAATTTTAATTTTATTTATTATTTATTTAAGATAGAAAAACTTTTTTTTTCATTGCTAATTCATAAATTTATTAAAAATTACTATTTTATACTTAATTATATTATAATATATTACATTAATTAATAATTAATAATTTAAATATGATTCAATTTTTTAATAATAAATAGTTATCTAAATATTATATTTATAATAATTTTTAAAACATTAAATATTATATAATTTATATAATCAATAATATATAACTTCAAGGAACTTGTTGAAGATGCAAATTTATAAAGTGGCATATTTAATGTGAGCGCATTTCATACAGTTCAAAGTGCATCCACATTGTCAGGTATTACTAGCATTTGTATCTAAAGAAGATGCAAGGATTACACTGATAGAAAATTGTATGTATGCTAATTTGTTAGAGAGTACATATTTGTGCATGGGTGCATATGGATGCCATGTGTTGCAAATTCTAGAACTTACATATGGTTGGATTAAACAATTAATAATAAGTGCTAAATAATTGAATGAAATAAACTTGCACAAATCTAGATTTTTTTCCTTAAAGAAATTACTTATTATCTAAATATCTATATGTAGATTTAAGACATAAAGCAATGCAAATGAAAAAAAGTTGCCATCAAATTGGAAAAAAATATTGCAAATAGAAATTGAATTTCCCATCCAATAGGCAAATCAATATTTATTTGGCTTTTGGTGATAAGTGAGATCTTGAAGGCTTTTACCATTAAACAACAGTTTTTTAACCATTAAATGACAATTAAAACTTGTTTTCCGACAGCTTAATAGTAGTTTGCAGGCCTGAAACTTGTTTAAGGCTCAAATCTCATACTGTATCTATTCTATTGACTAATAAATTAGAAGAATAAAATGATGATCTTAAAATAAAATGCAAATGTACACATAAATCATTATGATATAAGAATGAGTAGATAGCAAATGTATGAAAAATATTTTGAAAGAGATTAGGTAAGAGGCCAAACCTACGGTAATAGTATGCTAAGATGGTGTAAGGAAACAAGGTCATCTCACTAAATATCCCTCTAGTGCTAAGATGTTATTTAGTAGTGCTTCATTGATAGCAAGGAAATATGTGCAAGTTTAGTCACTTCAAAATGACTACAAGGACCCACCATTTCTCATCACGTACTAACAAGTCTAACGTGCACATGATGATGACAGAAGGAACTCTAGGCAGGCTAGGGCAATACTAATGGACACTAGAGATTTAATACAAGACCCCACCACTTCCAAATTGGATCTGCAAGTCAAGGAAACTTTGTTTGATGATAATGTTGGGTTAAACTAGTTCTTGGGTTAGAGTTAGTGGATTAACCATAAGTGGTCTTAAGCACATGGTTTTGTGCTAGTTGTATTGGTCCATGGTTTTGGAGCTCATGGTTTTGAGCCCATGGTTTTGTAGGTATGGAAGTCTATATAATGGCTTGGTGACTCCATTGTATGTGTGGTTGGTTGAAGCCTCTAGACTCAGGCCGGTTGGGGCTAAGGGTTAATATGAAGATCTTCATTGTTGGTTTTTCCCCTGTTTGGGGTTTTCTGGGGTAAATCACTATGTTGTGATTATGTTCTTGTTCCATGCTTGATTTATGTTTCTATTTTTATTCTTCATATGGTTCCTAACATATAAGCATCAACGCTAAATGTGGAAGCTTAACGAAGGTGCAGTGGATCCATTGAGAACATGTTTGAAATGTTTAATCAAATGCAAATGCTAGCTGTAAGGCTAGATTTTACATTTGTTTTTATGTAACTCTAGTTTAGATTTGGTTTAATGAATACATTTTAAGTTTTTATTTTTTTAAGTGATTAATAAGCAAACACTATTAAGAAGTTAGTTGTCCACAACTTATACAAAAAGAACTTCTAACAGGGGAAGAATACAATCGGTTCAATGTTGGAGTTGTAGTCGCCCCTATGAACATGTATGCATTACAAACTTGTAACTCATAACAAGTTGACATCAAAAGTTTACCAGAGGTGATATTCAAAGACGTATGGATGTAGAGCATGTAGAAGCATAAATAGAGCAAACAAGCTATGTGATAACTCTTCAAAGCAATACATTCTAATGGAACGGTTGGTCTGCATAAATAATGAATTTTTGAAGCAATTTCAAGGCTGACTGGGTGACAACGTTTGCAGATAATGAAAGCATTGACAAGGGGAATATGTTAGAAGTTTGTAAAACTATTACCAAATTTTAGTTATGTAAGAGCTTTGGATATAGAGAACTTCGTCAAACATAGAAGAAACGTACCAAGAAATATGCAAAAGTCCTTAAGATTTCAGAGATACTTGGAACAGGGGCTACACAGCTATGCAAAAACAATTTGGACAAACTAGGTGAACTTATCAAAATTGTAATGTCAGAAATGTTGGTAGAGATGAAAATTGTCTAATTATCTTCACCCCTTGTCATTTCTAGTTTTGTGTTTCTTCTCTGCCTATTTATTCAAGGAAATGATATTGCAATCTGCTATAAAACCTATTGTATTTTGGATTGAGGAGATAAAAGAAGTTTAGTACTTCAAAATAGAAGAATCTTATGTTGTGATTGCAGCTGCTCTGGTTCAAGTGTGTATTAACAATGAAAGGACATACACATGGCACTTGAATAGTTTGAAAAATCATCTGATGGAAAGATGGCTTCATATGATGCTAATGAAGAGCATGCAGATTCATGAGCAATCATGCGTTAGATAAAAAAAAATTAGGTTCCATTCATTTTTTTTTAATTTCTATTGACTTTTTATAGTCTTTTGTTTTTGGAAGAATTTATGACCAAATTAAGGACATCATCTGTATGAGCACTTAATGGGTGCTTGCAGTTTTAATTTGGTGAAAATTGGGGAATATATTACCAATTTGTGCAAAATTGGAGGTTGAAGCCTACTTAGGAACTAACTCAAAGGTTTGGGAAGTTCTAGGAAGCCTAAGAACCACTGACAAGTTTTGGTTCCTACCAAACCCTCTGATGATTCTTAGTTCTTGGTGGAGTTGGAACCAGTGAAAGGAGCTTGTTGCCTCTCCTTTTCCCAACAGTTCCTATTCCTATGGAAATTACGAACTCAATACATAGAAGTCTTTTGCTAAGTTTTTAGAAGGTTCTTGGTGGAGTAGAAACCTTTGACAGGTAGAGTTTCGTAGTTCTTCATGGAATTAGAACCCCTAACATGAGGAATAAAAGATTTAAACACTTCGCATAGTTCCTAATGGGGTAGGAACCCACAACCAAGTGAAGCTTCCTTCAGGGTAGGAACCCCTAACTAAGTGAAGGTTCCTTTCAAGGTTAGAACTCTTGACCAAGTGAAAGTTCCTTTCGAGGTAGGAACCCCCAATGAAGTGAAGGTTCCTTTCAGGGTTAGAACCCTTGACCAAGTGAAGGTTCCTTTTGGGGTAAGAACCCTTGATGAAGTGAAGGTTCCTTCAGGGTAGGAACCCCTGACTAAGTGAAGTTTCCTTTCAAGGTTAGAACCCTTAACCAAGTGAAGGTTCCTTTCGGGGTAGGAACCCCCGACGAAGTGAAGGTTCCTTTCAGGGTTAGAACCCTTGACCAAGTGAAGGTTCCTTTCGGGGTAGGAACCCCCAATGAATTGAAGGTTCCTTTCAAGGTTGGAATCCCTGAGCAAGTGTTTAAGAAATGGATTGAATAATTAGCATGGTTCCTATCAAGTAGGAACCCTTAATCAAGTGGTGTTTCCCCATTCTTGATGGGGTTAGAACCCCCGACAAGAGCAAAAAAGACGTTTCAGAAGTTCCTTACATGGAATAGGAACCTTCGACTAGTGTTGGTTCGTGGTGCCTAAAGGGTGTTACAAATTCAAAAAACATTTTAAAATTCTTTTAAATGTTGGTACATGGTGTAGCATTGTAAATTGTTGCCCATGAAAATTTCACACTATATTTTGCTCCCCCTTAAGTAATTGAACCTAATTGTACATCTAATGCCCTAAATTATGCAT
>VDFB02226568.1:7786-75483 GCA_007258455.2 Sequoia sempervirens | reverse complement strand
CTTCCTTCTTACATTTTGTTTGTGTAATTCTCTGTTGTCATTGTGAGTTTTAGATTGTAAGGGGAGTACCCTTCATCACATTTGAGTATTATTCATAATCCTCCTAATAAATAGAAAATAAAATATGGATTATGTGGAAAGAAAAGGCATACAACAAAAGAATATTAGTTTCATTGAACTATAGAACTAGAAAAAAATATTCTTAGTCATAATATTTCCTTACTTGATCCTCTAGCTCCAACACATGTAGAAACATCATCCAGTCTCACTCATACATCTTGTAATACATCATCATTTGGGGGTGATCAATGTAGTTGAAAGACTTGCATTGATATCTCATCACCCACAACACCTATTGCTACATCTAAATTTGGTGTTGACTAATTGATGAGATCCAATGTTTCTTTTCATTAGGACATTGCTATCATCTTTCTAGATCCACTATATTGGGATGCATATCTACTAGAAATCATATGTTTGTTTGTAGAATCTTGGATTGTAGATTTAGATGAAAATATTGAGGATATTCATCTTCTATTTGATGTTAGCTTTGATGAAGTTGTGTCACCATGTCTATCTTTAGATATTTCTCCTTCCTTTCCTAAATCAACTTCTATCATGATAGATTGTGCAAAAATTCATGAGTTATCATCATCTGCAACAGTATCAAACTCACATCAATCTAGACATAACCATAAATCCATGGTCCCTATTTCAAAATCATGTATGGTACCTGATCCATCTTATCAACATCCATCACACATCAACAATGGCTTAGATATATTTAAGCATAATTCAAAGGAATCAGTGGCATAATTTATTTCTTTGGATTATGTACATCATTCAGAGGCATTCACCTTACTTCTTGCATATTCCTATCTGGAATGGGAAGTCATATTACACACATTTGTTATGGTTTTCTTTCTAAAGGGAGAAATTTTCAACATTCATGGATCATCTTCAGTATCTAGTGTTGAGCATCTACCAACACTACAAGCATCTTGAGGGGAGGCTGCATGGTTTATCTTCTATTATTAATTTTGGTAGGATGCATTTCCTAACTTGGAGTTCATCACTTCAATTTTTTTTTTTTGGGGGGGGACATTCATTGTACATTGTGCTAGAAGTAGTTCATAGGGGTTCATCATGAGTCCTATCTTCTTCACTTGTTTATTTTTGCATCTACATTATTTCTCTTTTTGAGAGAGGTTTGTATTTCCTACAGGGTTTTTCTCCTTTACTCCATTTTATGAGATATTTGTACATGAGTACCTAACATGGCCTCGTATTTGAGACTTGTCATTAGTGCATACATTACTCCCCAAGTTTCACTTAAGGGGGGTGTTAGTTTAAATAGAGCCATTATCATACCTAGTTAGCTAATCACCTTTCTAGGATTGACCTATTCACACCTAGCTTAAGTTTACTTAGGTTTGTTTTTCATTTATATCACTTCATATCATTAAGACATGTGTCCTCATGAATTGAGACACCTATTGACACTTGCTCGCACACTTTTCAAGTGAGCTCACAAGTGTCCCACATTTGGAGGGGTAGTCAGAGTTTCACTCCTACCTTCTCACCTCCTCATCCTTGCCTATATAAGCAAGGATTGATCATTCTATTATACACTCTTCATTTCATATTTGATAGACATACTAAATTGTGCATATTTTATTCACTTGTGGAAGTTGTTTCATGCTCTCTGATCTTGGCATTATCTAACACTTTGCATAGTCATTTGAGTAAATTTTCCATATTTTGTACCAAAATTAAAAACTTCAAACATTTGGATTTTTTACTTTGTCTTATACTTTGGCATAACTATAAATTTGGTGATCTTCTTTGTATAAGAGGGATACATTTGGTGTCCTAAACTATACTCTAGCAGTAATCATTGCATGTTTAAACACATTAATTATAAAGTGTCAATCTTTTGAAGGAAAATTTCTATGAAGGCAACTATGGAGCAAGATGTGAACATCCATATTTGCATGGTGATATTTTTTTAGCATGCTTTGTGTTTGAATTTTGTCCTTGATTTTTGCATGCATTTTCATTTTTCCCATTTTTTTATATTTTTAGTTCTTTTTAGTGCAAATTAAGCACTGCATGATAAAGTTCCAAAATCAAGGGAAATTTTAGATAGTAGCTTAATTTTTATCCACTTCAAAGAATATATCTATAAAGAAATATCTTCCTATATTTAGACGATCAACTTCTATATCCAAAGATCGAGTACCTATGTATTCAACCTAATCCAATTGAACAGTGCAGACTATGTACCAATCTATAATTTTATGCATACGAGAGTGTATTGGTGATACTGATGCAATGGTTTCTTTGATTTTAATCTTAATCCTATTGTAATGCGTGATTTTATCACCAACTCTTCATCAAATGTTGTAGCTTATGTTTTCAAGTTTGAAATAATTGATTAGGAGTTTGTTCCCATTGTTTTTTCTCCTTTCTCTTCTATTTTTAATCAGGTACCTGATTAGGCCTTGTTTTCAGGACCCATATTTGTAGCTTTTGTAGGCTTCCTCCTAAGTTTCACTTAAGGGTGAGTGTTAGTGTAAAATATTCCTTTTTTACACTCACTTATGATTACTTAATATGTTTTTATCTAGTTGCATTTATTTATTTAAATAATTAGTTTATTAGATATTTAATTTATTTCTCCTAGATTTGGATGAGCTTTCCTTCTTAGATAATCTTTCTTGCTTTATTGCAAGGGATAAATCCAATTGAACTCCATTCTTTATGTGAGATTTAGGGTTACATAATGCATTTCCTTGCTCTATATAAAGCAATGGTTCTTTGTTTATTTGACACGTACTCTCATTTTCTATAAAGAATATAATTTATTTTAGTATATTAGTTTTTCTTTCATGATTTCCTAAGCTTTCATTATATCTTGGGTTTATTTAATAGTAAATATTACACTCCTTATCATGTTGATCTACATAAGGAAACTCCTTATGCAAATCAAGATAATTCTTTTGAAGCTCTAGCGCATAGGAAACTGGAGTGGTCAATTGATCATCAACCTAAAACTTTTGTTGTTACTCAACACCATTGTAAGTTATATGATGGGCCCAAGTGAAGCATTCTAACTCAAGAACATTTTTATCTACACTACAAGAAGCTACAACTTCATCATGAAGGAAAGCCTCATACTTATTTTTTCTCACCTCTAAGATAACAATCAGCTAGCATACCTCACTATCACTTATACTAATGAAATATTCATCCACACAACTATTTAGATCATGAGAAAATTTGTGTCAAGACTTTCACTCTTTAAATTGTCTCACCATTTCATCTCCATCTTGGAAACTTGTTGTGGCACATATACTGCTCAAATCATACCTATAACACACATATCCTTCCACCTTCATTTCTATGAAACCAATATCATATGAATGTATTGAAGTACATTGTACATGAGGAAGAATGCATGTTGCACATCAAACTAATAGGCTCTCATATGTATTCATATGATCAATAACTTCACATTCTTCAAGTATAAACTGATCACAATGAATATCATTTGTTGTACCAACACCTATCTTTGCATTCTTATCTTAATGTATAATTGCACGTACACTATCCTCATGAAAACTATTAGTAGCAACTTCAAAAAAGGAAAAAGGAGGTAAGAGACTAAACAAGAAAGCATATTATTTTTTACTACCTAAAATTACCAACATGTGCATGCAATCCATAATCAACTATTAGAGTTGATTCACCCAATGATTCTCTTACATAAACATCTTTCTCACTATCCACATTGTTGTAATAAAATAATAGGGTCATGATCCTCACTCTTAGGCTAGATATCATCATTGATTTGTTCATTATTATCATCCATGAGTGACTGATCCAATTGAAGGTAGGTGCAAAAATTGTCACTATCCTTTATACTATTGTCACACAATGTGCCAACACCTTCCTCTACCTACTTGTAAACACAATAATTACTTGATATTTTGCTTCTACTTGTTGTCACCACCATACAGTCACTATCTACAACAACATGTTCACCACCAACAACCTCTATTCTTGAGGGTAAATATTTGTAATCATATCTCTTCTTAGAACGTTAATAAAATTAAGGCACATGTATACCTATTGCATTTCCACTAAATTGAAATATTTATATATTAAACAAGAACCTAGAGTAACATCATATGATTCAACAAACATATGAATATAGGCATGTGTGTTAGTTCAAAAATAATTTGGGATCTTGGAAAGAGCAACAAAAAACCTATGACTGAAATCCATGCTTAACTATCCATTTTTCCACTTTATTTCTCTAAATTCTTTGGCAAGAGCAATATGACCTCTAAAATGATTTCTTTTTCAAATGTAACCACAAGATGATTGCACAAAGTAAAATAATTCTCAAGATAACTTTGGTACAAATCCCTTTCCTTGTAATGATGTAATAAGAAACCTCATCTACATGCCTTATCTTCAAACTAATATTTTTCTATAAAATGTGAAAATACTCCAACATGTGCTTACCCCTCTAGATGATCATACCCATCAAACCTACACATTAATTTGTATATTAAAAATCTCATTATTTTCCTTTTATAATTGACCCAAGAGAGGTCATTTTGCTTGTACATGGGATCAAGAAAAAACCAATAGTGGATGGAGAAACTTAGTTTTTTCATAATAGTAAGTTATCTTTGTTATTGTAGTCCCTTAATCTTTTCTTTGCATTTTGTGTCAAGCTCACTGATCTCATATATCCTTAACTTGTTTTAAAAAATGTACACCTATATGTTTGAATGTGAATTTTTATTTTTGTCCTAGGTTGTGTGAACAACATGGGGGCTCATCCTCAATATTTTTGGATACATTCTCTATCATAACATCTAGGGTTTGAATTATATATTAAAATTTCTAAAGTGCCCCTAGGGTAAATGCATTCATTTCAACTATCCATAGCTAGTTATAATTGCTTATACATGGTATAAAAGAGGGAAGAAGGATTTTTTTCTTTACTAAGAAAGAAACCATGCTTCAAAATGGAAGATATCAAGGTACCTTATAACCAACTACAATCAATTTGATATGTGTTCATGAAACATAAATAGTAGTAGCAAATATTTTTCTTTGACAACCGAGTTGTAACCTTGCAAAATTGAGGAAATCCTTGAATAATGCAAGCCTCCCAAGAGAATTTTTTATTTTTGGTTGCATACACTATGGAGTATTCAATGTCTCTTTTTAACACAATAAAACTTGTCATATTTTTGACACCATTCTATTGGAATGACTTGATGAGATATCAAGCTCACCTAAAAAATATGCAAACTATTTACCACAAAAATAATAGAAAACCATCCTCAAGTTATTCCCTAGTAATGGTACCATTATATTGGTGCAAGTTGATGGGATGCCAACCTTACCCAACCATAAATTCACTAGCTGAAAATAATTTAAAGTTGTAGAGTTATGAATGATAATACTTGAGCTAAACTATCCTTGACAATGTCACCATTCTATTGGGCCCCAAAATGACTTCTTCACTTCCTAGAATGAAATTCCACTCACAAGGCCAAGGTTATTGTCAAGTGGGTGAAATTGGTTTGCCAACAAAACAATGGAGGGTTTAAGGTCAACTATATGAGAGTGGCTTTTCTCCCCTACTCTTTGGTTTTAGCTTAAACATTGGAGGGTGTTCCCAAGGGTATCCTTAATAGGTATTGATATAAAATAAAATATACAACATATTGAAAAACAAGCCCAACCTATTGACTTGGCCCCATAACTATCACTAAACCAAGTACAATTAGTTGTCTCAAAACCTTTTATAGTTGACAAGAATGTGCATTCATAACCCACTTGAAATGATTTTTGCAGAGGCCCACTATAGATAGATACATGGTTATATTACAAGGTTATGAATGCACATGAGATATTTATTCATAATTATTTATTTATTTATTTATTTTTATTTGAGGTGTGAGATTGGTCAAATGATTCTAGGTTGGTTTGTATTCATTGGGTACAGAGTCAAATATCAAATTAAATAAAAAATTGAAAATATAAAGACTGAGATTATGACATTTGATTGGCCTTTTGAGGAAGATTTTGAGCTTTGGAAGACCAAGTATATTGATATCATAGACCTCTAGGTTGCTGCAGTAGTGGGGTGCTGATGGTATTTTGATATTTTGTCTTCAACAATGATGATTGCAGCTTGAGAGAAGTACAATACATGGCTTGGAACTAATACATATTAGGCCTTTGATATATCAACATTCAGAAATTGTATTTTCTCCAATTCAAATTGATGACATGGATTGTCGACGAGGAAATACTTTGGTATGTGTTGTTCTACTTATTTTCATGCTTTTTATCCTCAAGTTTTGGAAGCACGTGGAAAAGGTTTGTTTCTCATGGAATGAACCTCTTCACCGACTAAAGAGCATTTTGGAAGGTGAGAGATATCTTCAAGGCCAATTGTATGGGTTGTTGTTAGATCTTAGAGAAATTTTTATAAAGAGCGAATATAAAGAATAGAATAGATTATACATTTTTAGGTTATGAGTCTTTTGTTTCTGTAAGAAAATTTTGATAACATTACTAGCTTTGAATATAAAGAATGACATATCT
The DNA here is from genome assembly GCA_007258455.2 of Sequoia sempervirens. Taxonomy (NCBI): domain Eukaryota; kingdom Viridiplantae; phylum Streptophyta; class Pinopsida; order Cupressales; family Cupressaceae; genus Sequoia; species Sequoia sempervirens. The sequence goes on along the minus strand of VDFB02226568.1, from coordinate 68,844 downwards.
TCAAATCCAATTCTCTCCTGATGTACTCAATGTTTGAATTATCAATGAAATAATCAAGGGTTGTTTCAATGGTATTTAATTGCTTTTGATGAATGTATAGTTTTTTCTTTGTTCAAATTCAAAGAATTTGTTAAATTTCTTAGATGAAATTATAGGTTTAAATGGTTTGAGTGTCAGGATATGATAATGAGTTATGGTTTTGAGTAATTGAGATTGATGTTGTAATGCAACATTGTGTAAGCTCTATAATGCTAATTGTTCATTTGTTGTCAAGGTTTATTTGTATTTGTATTAGACCCTGTACCCTGAATTAAGGCACTATTCTAGGATTTGTGTTTATGTTGCACTGTTCTTGATCTTTCATAGAAAATACATTCAAATTACTTATTTCAAATTCTCATTGAAATGTATGTCAAGTTGAAATCTACCCAACTCTATTGCTTTGTAAACAATTAATAGTAAAGATTTTCCAAATCTTTGTAGTTATTCAATTGTCAAGTGATTTCAAGTAGATCTCATCAGTTATTTGTAGTGTAAAAGATTAATTAGCACAGAGGATCTTAAGGTACATTGTGTGGGATCACCCTCTCAATTTTCGCAGAACCCAAAGTGCAAGAGGAAATCCTTTGCAAGCTTTCACTCGTTCGTTGGCCAATCCCTCCAATTAGCTAACCATTGGAAAATGGAAATTCAATAAGCTATATTGTGAGATTAACTTGGTTAATTAAAAACAACCAACACTACTCACATAACACATCTACCCATTTATTTCCTCTCGACAATCTTCTCCACTTTCTTTTGTTGTTGTTCAATCCTCCTCTTTGTCTCCTTTGCTAAGACAACATTATGTATTTATACACCATAATAATGGCATCAATATACAAAATATACTTAATCATCCATAAACACACTACATAAATACTTTTGAAACATGTAAAAGGCCATTAAAAGACATGTAATATTTAGAATATTGTCACATTCACTAATTTCACATTACAATCACTCCAACAAGTTTTGTAAGAGAAACCCTATTTGAGAAGAGTTCCCTTAATACATAAAAGCATCCATAAACACATACATATACATATTCCATATAAAAAAAATCATGTATGTCCTTGAAGAAAACAAAATCCTATTAAAATTAATCTAGACTAAAAAAATTTGCATCCTAAGAAGTCTTGGTGACTACACAAGCATTAATAAAAACTATCAACAACCAACCTCCTTGAAAAAAAAATCTAAAAAATTACTTAACCACTATTGAGTGTGAAACCCTAACCCATGGCAGTGTAGTACTTTATACCCATAGCCACAGATGAATATTTTCCAATCCTATATTGTTTAAAGAAATCAACATTGATCTCTAGTAGGTGGGTAAGATTATGTATTAATGGTAGTAGCTATGAGAAAATAGTAGGAATTTGAGACTTTGGCACCCAAAATTTTCCTTCAAAATACACTTTTTCAATGATAGGGATCTTGGTGGGTGATAGGTCGAAGGAGGGACCAGGAACCATTGAGGTTCCCTATGGGTCCTTAATTTTGGGAGGAGCCTAGGAGTGAGTACTTGAGATAAAAATTACACTAGTGAGTGTTTAGACGAAAAGAGAGAAAAGGAATAGGACCTTAAATAATGCATGATTTTATTGGAATTAGGCATAGAAGTGAAATAAAAATTTGAACTAGAAAGAAATTGGTAAGTGGTGAGAACCGAGCAAAGCTAGGAAATTGGAACTAAAAAGTTCAAGTTCCAAGTTCCAACCCAAACCCACAGTCTAGAGGAAGGGGAGAAAGAAAATAAATCATGGTGATCAAGTGGCATAAGGGAAAAAAGGAACTTAGATATTTAGGCCCCAAATTTTGATGAATTCTTGACATTTTATGGGGAACTAAGAAGAAACAAAGTGGGGGTTAGGAGAAAAAGAGAAATCAAAATTAAAACCTAAGGTTTTGGGTTCAAAATTCCTCATAGAAACTCAAGGAATATTGGATTAGAAGAGAAAGAAAGCAATAATAGAAAGGTGGGAAGAACCACAAACATAGAATTGGAAAATTATAATTCCTTGGTTCCACCTTGGGGAGTGAGGCTTGAGGAAGAAAGACGAGCAGGAAGTGAGAGTAGATGAGATCCTAGACCCAAAACTATAAGGTTCTAGGTTCCAGGTTCCACCCAAGGTCCAAGATCCCATGGTAACTAAAAGAATAAGGGTAAGAATGAAAAATGGAAATAAACAAGGACCTAGAACCTTAGGTTCCAAGTTTATGTTGGGGCTTGAGGTTTGATAGGGGATTGAGAAGAAACAAAGGGAAGTTTCAAGGTTCTTGGTGGGGCCCAAATATCGACATGCACCAAAGGAAAATAATGACCAAGGGGCCTAATAAAAAAATACCAAATCCTCCAAAATTTTAACAAGTCCTAACACATCTATCATCTCTATCTCATATTTGGCTCTTACAATCACTTATTAATATTGATGGTGGTGGTGATGGCCTGCTCATTGATAGTCCTAGTACTATAGATCTAGAAGATAAACCTATCATTTAGGAGCATGTCTACTCTAGGTACAATGATTCCCTATACTCCACTAGTAGGACCTACTCATAAAGACTTCTCTAATACTATATCTCTCATAAATCCCCTTGTGGATCCTTCATGGCTCTCTATAGATCAAAAAAATATTATGACATCCCATATGACCTTAGTATATATCTATCTGTATCCCTCTCATATGACAATAATTAAATATCCCTATTTGGTTTATATATTTCTATCTAGAGGCCATCCTTCATTGAATGGAATCCATCTCTCTGCCTCTACCATCCCAAGCTAGAACTTGAATGGATATCATGATTTACTTTGAACCTATCAGTATTGCTCTACAATATTGTTCTCACTATCTTAGGTGGTTATCTTCTAATCAACACTCTCATTGTCTTATTTATGATTGATGGACTCACATTTGAGGACCCAAATACTCATGTAGTTAGGTCCACCAACTATACCTCCACCTTCATGGAATGTTGTTTCCATCTCTTCACGCACCATATCTCTTATTCCCCTTGCCTCTATCTCCTCCTTTTGTTACCATTATTGCCACCACTAATACTCCCTTCCCCTCATCTATTAATTGTTTCAATTCCATGCTCTCATTATTATTATTATACTCTCTTGAGGAAGAGAGATGAGCAAGAAGTGAGAGTATATGAGATCTTAGGACCAAAACCATAAGGTTCTAGGTTCCAAGTTCCACCCAAGGTCCAAGATCTCATGGGAACTAAAAGAACAAGGGCAAGAATGGGAAATGAAAATAAACAAGGATCTAGAACCTTAGGTTCCAAGTTTATGTTGGGGCTTGAGATTTGATAGGGTATTGAGAAGAAACAAAGGGAAGGTTCAAGGTTCTTGGTGGGTCCCAAATCTCAACATGCACCAAAGGAAAATAATGACCAAGGGGCCTATTAGAAAACACCAAATCCTCCACAATTTTAACAAGTCCTAACACATCTATCATCTCTATCTCATATTTGGCTCTTACAATCACTTATTGATCTTGATAGTAGTGGTGATGGCCTACTCATTAATAGCCCTATCACAAATCCAAATAGGTTGAATATGTAGGAAGAAGAGTATATAAAATTTAGCACCAACTTCAACATGATGCTTGATTGTTTGAATTTTGAAGTTAGATTCATTACATCACCATTTTTCAACTAATATATCAACAAATTCAATTGCAATTATATGAATCTTAATTACAGATGATAATCATACAAATAATTTAACTTGTTAGTTCTTCTCATGGTGTTTTTCATCCTTTTATTTGATAAAATACTTAATCCGTTAAGGCCCTTATCAAAGTAAAATCCTTAGAGTTTTTATGCTTTCAAATTTATTTTTCTACCTTAGTTATTATTTCAACTAGTTGTGTGTCTCCACCACAAATGTTAAACCATAAATGTTTGAATATGAGATAATTATCAACTTTCTTTGACCATTCTAACTAGGTTTCTTTCCTAATTCTTTCGTAACAACAATTGATGTGATTGAAAGTATTTTGAACTATCGAAGGGATGTTGATTAGTTCCTTATTACTCTATTAGGCTTTCCTTTCTATATAATATTAGACTAAGATACCAACCCCTTGATATTCCTACCCTTCCTATATACATATTGGTATATGGAAGAAGCTTGTCTTTTGATATACCCATCAATAAGTGAAATAAGATTTAGAGTTCACATTAGAGAAAAGTGGTATGTGGCACTTAAGTAGCATGTGAAAATGATTTTTCCTATAAGTGAAACTTGTTTAGAAATTAAACCTTATACATGGGTGTAACTTACCTATATAATAATAATAATTTATTACTATCAATATTTTCATCTAATGATAGAGACAAATGGGTGATAGAATTAAAAAATGAGAATTCTATGTACTAACTTCTCCTTGATATTTTATAGATATAAGACATCAATATAATAATTCAAGCACAATATATTTATCTATAAACATGAACCAAATGCATTCCAAACACTACAATTTATTTTAGATTTAAAAACTGCATCAAAATCACTTATTTACAATGTTATAGATGCATAAAAAAATATATCATAATTGAAAATATCCTTTGAATATCCTCCATAATACTAAAAAATACATTTATTTTTCCCTTAAAAAAAATTCCTCCAAAAAATTAATTATATCCCATAAAATAATTTTCTAAAGTTTGAGTCAAAAATGGAAATTATCAAAAAAAAAATTGCTACCCTATGAGTTTGCCTCCTAATTTTCTTAGAAATTGAATTTCAAATTTTTTTGTAGTCCTTAATGAAGAAGCGTGGGATAATTAAAATATTATTAAGAGCATAAAAAATATTTAAGCATGAAAATGTTAATTGATTCCTTGGCTTCCTTATTCAAGCACAGGTTCAAACCTTAATTTCAAGGTCAATCATAAAAAAAGTTGCACACCACCTTTTCAACATTACACTTTCCCTATTTGGTTGTGTGAAAATTATTTGCATTAACCTTCACCTTATATATATTAGGAAATAAAGACAATTAGAGTAATGGAGAAGGGCATGAAATTATAGTAGGAGAGGACATGGTATTACATAGTGAAACACAACTATTATAGAAAATCACACATTTATTGACATGATTATGGAACATAGACATAAGAGAATATGATGAATATTGAATAATTTGAATGAAGATAAATTAAATATCAAAGATAAATTAATGTACTAAATATTAAAGATAAATTAATGTACTAAATTTGTAAGTGTGTACATTTGAGTCCTTGACTCTCTTCAAAGTGGTGAAAAATCATTGAGAATGGATTTGAAGGAGTGGACAATAGAAAAAAATGAACATGAAAAAATAAGATGAAATAAAAAGACATAAAAAATGGGTGGAAGAATATTTTATTTTAAAACCTATCAAATGGTTTGTGCAACAAAAATTAAGGATGGAGAGAAATAGTCTATGCTTTGATATCAATGTCAATCTAGGAAATGGATTATGAAAATTAAATTGAAATTGAAATGTAAACTCAAAATTGTATTTATTGAAACATGTATTGAGAAGTACATATTTATTAGTAGAATACAATCATTGAATTCATATCTATGATGCTTGCTCATATTATACCAAAAAAAAAATTATTATTACAATTATTTACTTTACCTCAAAAAACATAATATGATAAATCCAATGTTTTTTATGATAATGACAACATTTATTTACTTGTTGTTGTACCCTTTACAATGAGCCACAAGGGCCAAAAAAGATCAAGTCCAAAAAAAAAAAAAAACTAGCCAAAAAACACGCATACAACTCACTAACAATCAAGCAACACTACACAGCAGCAACAGACTAATTGGCATTCTCCCAATTCTGAGAGAGGAGATTGACAACATCATCCCCGACCCATTCAGGGCCTTCTTTAGTGGTCTTCTTATCCATCTCATCCTTCATCACAACATAGAGGGTGCTAGTAACATAGTGGACCAACTTGAAAGTGAACCAGGTCAAGCCACTGAACTTCTTCTCCATCTTCCCCATCTACTCTTGCAACACACAAAGCTCCTCCCCTTTATCCATATTCTTCACAATATTAGTGCGTTCCACATCTAGAGGGTCAGACGACTAGGAAGTTGAGTTCTCATTAAACATTTTGTTAAAGTCCGCAAGGTTGCGAGCCCATTCAACAAACTCCTCCTCCACTTCCTCAAACTCTTCCACATTCCTATTACCTTTGTTGTCAGACCACTCCTCATCAAAATTAATTTCACTAATCTGCACTTTCTTATTATTTTTTTCCAACTTGCCACATCTCCTAATGTTGGTATTTTCAACCCCTGTCTCCATCGTAGTAGCAACCATAGTATCCCCCTTGGAATCCCATCCCACCACATTATTTCCTCTGCTATCTATGGCTAATGGCTCCATCAAACCCTTCCCCTCATCCTTCACTTTCTTTTTAGTAGTAGGTTTTTTGTCAGTCTTGGTAGGGGAAGACTTAAGCTCATAGAGACCAGTCACAACATTAGACTGGGAAATCCTCGCACTCCCCTTATTCTTCTTGGCAGTCAGTTTAGGCTTAGGGATTTCGACAGTCACCAGAGGGGTTTTTCTTTTGGGACCCTTAGACTCAGTTGGGGAGATATTGGTCTAAATAGGGGGTTCAATTTCCTCTATACAGACAACGAAAAACGGGTTTGGTTGGGCAAAGCATGAGGTGAAAATGATAAAGCCTCAAAATGAGGCCTTGGTGGAGCGGCAGGGGAGGAGGATCCTTAGGGTTTTGGGTAGTAGACTCAATGAACTTCTCAACAGAGCTTTCCAAATCAGTAAGTAAGAAAAATGGGAAGCTTAACAAAATTTTGTGGCAGAGGTGATTCAAAATAGGAAAATGATAGAAATAGTAGGTTTTATATCTACCTTCTAAGGTGACATACTTCATGAGAGTGAGACAGACTTGATCCCAAGGCCATGGGAGAGCTTCTCTTTCAAAACCAGACTGGTTATGAATAGGTTTTTCATTACCCACAAAGAAGGCATTCATAATTTCATTGTCTTGGGCCTTAGTGTGCTTAGGGTACTTCTTTCTGGTACACAAAAACCCCGTCGCTTGAGCAATCACCTCATCGTTCACCTTGAAGGAGATACCACCCATGGTAACCCTTCTTTCTTTCCAGGAATTCACAAACTACACAGATAACTTCAGATCGTGACCCACTGAATTTTCCATTAAAGGTGTCAGCCCACCTTCAACACAGATGTGCCAAACCAGTGGATCCTTGCAAAAATTCCCCACAACTATTAGGTTTCGTTCTCACCCTATCACCACCCATGTCGCCACTTTGTACATTGAAAAACCAGTTAACCTGTGAGAGCAAAAGGTTAGAATTTTTGACAAAGTGAGAGGTCACCCAAACACTAATATTATTAAGCCAAACGAGATTGCCTTGGGAAATCAAGACCATGTACAAGACACACAATTGAAGAGTTAAATCCCAAAAGGAAATCTTGGTGATCTAATTAATGAAAATATTCATGCACTTGTGGCCAGGTAAGCAAGAAATGATGGAAATAGAATATTTTCCTTCCATGTTGCTTTTGCACAAGTACCTATGAAAGTTGGTTGCGGGGCCAAATCTAGATAAAACTAAAGTCTTGCCCTTAGAAATAGAATCAATTTAGGGGAAATGATAGGACCAATCAAAAGCTTCACCTCATAATTATTTGTCACATCAAATTTGAATTCAAAAATCTGCAAGGATATATGAGTGTTGAGACCAAACCCCAAAAAGAGATTACGTAAGGCCAGACCCAACTTGGCTGTAATCTCAAAGTACTCCCCATTACTCCTCATAATTTCCTTTTTAAAATCGATCTCCACTCCATTATTCAAATTTTTCCACTTTTTGACACCTCAACGGTCAACTCTGTCCACATAGCCCAAAAGACAAGAATGTGGACCTCCCATAAGGCCAAAGTAATCGCATGGTTAGTTATCATCATGGAACATACATGTTTCTTGCTCCTTAAGGATTAAACCTTGAATACCTAGAGGTAGGTTCCCCAAATTTTGCTAGCATTTAGAAACTTTCCAATGGGTGCCAAGATTAGCCAAATCATCAGCCGCTTGATTACCCTCCCGGTAAATGTGGGTAGCAATCTTCAAATTCATCTTAGACACAAATTTTTTTATGTCTAATAAAATGTCTTTAGTGTACTCCATCCAAGTAATTTTCCCAGATTAATAGCATCAATTATAGACTTATAATCTCCTTCAATATGCATATTCTCTATCCCCATAGTGATAGCTAACTGAATTCCCTTTAGCAACGCTCTTGCTTCTGCAATCATGGAGGATTGAATCCCAATCCCCCCTGAGTAACCAACCATGAAATTACCCTTGCAATCTCTGATTATACCTCCTATGCTTTCCCTACTCAGGTTGCCTTTGGCAGCTCCATCAAAATTGAGTTTATGCCAACCATGGTCAAGAGGTTTCTAGATAATGTCCCATCGAGCCTGGGATCTGGAGTTTTCATAGGAATTGACATCAAAATTTTGATGCCAAGCTTTAGCCATTTTAATTTCCCATTCAGCAGGAGCTTTGTCCAAGATTTTCCCTTTGAAAATTGAAATGTTTTCCAAGATTAGCCTTGACCCTATACCAAAAACCTCCTTTGGGCTTATCTCAATATTCTTGAATATCTTGTTGTTCCTCTCTTTCCACAAGCACCAACAGATAATGGGGGGGACCAAGTTTTAGATCTCACAAGGTAAGGGGTGAAGGAAAGGCCCAAACCATCCCAAGATAAAGGATTTAATGTCTTTGCACATAGTCCACTGAGTGCCCAATCACTCCAAAGCCAACTCCCACACACTAACAACAAACGGGCAGTGCAGAAGTAAGTGGTCCACAGATTCTTCATTGCACTTGCATAGCAAGCACCTATTAGGGATCTAGAATCCCATTTTCCTCATATTATCCTAAGTAAGAATTCTGTTATGGTAGGCAGTCCGCCAAAAAAAGTTTATTTTCGGGATCATGTGTCTATTCCAAACCTACTTCTAGGGTCCAAGAACCACACCCTGGTCTGATAGCAGATTGTAAGTCATTTTAACATATAGATCACCCTGCTTATCACGAGTTTGGAAGAAATCATCCTCCATGTTGGTTAACGATAATATGGTAAGGGAGAGTAGGTCATGTAGGGACTTGGCCAGGAGACCCAGTTCAGGAGACAAAGGGAAGCAAAGGAACAGGTCTTTCCACCTCTTGGCCCCTAGCTGGCCAAGGAGGTAATCTATAATGTAAAAGCCAAAGAAGAGTTGTGCCAACCTCATTAGGTTCCTAAAGTCATAGTGTGCTAGAGGGGTGTCAAATAACCAAGGGTCTTCCTAGAATATGATATTGTTACCATTTCCAATCTTCCATTTCATCCATGTCCTAAGTAGCCCCCTGTAAACTGCAAATGTTCTTCCAAGCCAAGGAACCCGAAGGATGATGATCAGAGAGGAAATTAATCAAAGTTCTATTGTGAAGATACTTAGCATTCATAATCTTGAACCAATCCTTTTTATTTCTCAAATGGTCCCAACCCACCTTGGCAATCAAATCCTTATTGGTGCAAAGGATATTCCTTATCCGAAGCCCACCACAAGGTTTAGGTTTATAGACTTTGTCCCATATAACCAAAGCAAACTTTTTCTTTTCCTCGGTTCCTAACCATAGGAAATTCCTTTGAATTTTTTTAAAATTCTCAGCAATATATCTGGGGATCTTGAAAATGGAGAGGAAGTAAATAGGGATCCCTTGGAGAGCTGCATAAAGAAGTTGCAGTTTTCCAGCATGACTGAGGATGGGACCTTTCCAACCTGCCAACTTCCTTTAGATCCTTTCAAGGACCGAGTTCCAGAATCCAGGGGTTACTTCCTTGATAGTAAGGGGTAAACCAAGATACATTGAAGGGAGAGAGCCACTCATACAACCTAGAATAGCAATCACTCGAGCTTGAAGGATAGGAGTGTTGTTGAAGAAGTAAATCATGATTTTATTATAGTTAATACATTGCCCAGAGCATGCAACATAGTTATTGAGACAAATTTTCCATTTCCTAGCTTCAATCATAGAGGCTTTCCCAAAGAGAAAGGTACCATCCACAAATTGTTGGATAACAGTAGGCTCGAAAGAAGAGGCATCCTTAACACCCTTAATTGACCCTTTCGACAGTAGATTAGAAATGTTCAAGCTCAAGACATCTGCAACCATGATAAATAAATAGGGTGAGAGGGGGTCCCCCTGTTTGATGCCTCTCCTTGCATTAAAAAACCCAAAAGGAGCCCCATTAACTAGAACATAGTACATCATTGTGGATATGCATTCCATTAAGAGGTTGACCACATGTTGGTTAAACCCAAACTTAGCTAGGAATTTACAAATAAAGTCCCATAACACCTTATCATAGGCTTTTGAAATATCCAATTTGAGGGCCATACTAGTATTATTGCATTTTTCCATTGAGTGGAGAAATTCCTGAGTAGTTATAGTAGCATCCAGAATATGATGACTAGGAACAAAGCCTTTTTGTGTGGGGCTAATAATTTTTTTCCAGAAGGGGTTTAAGACGATTCACCAAGATTTGAGAGAGGATTTTATAGAAAGTATTGCATACGCTGATGGGCCTAAAATCAGTCATTGATTGAGGATAAACAACCTTGGGAATTAAGGTGATAAAAGTGTGGTTCAGTTGTTTGAGAAGCTTTTGATTTAAAGAAATCTCTAGTGGACAAGACAAGGTCCCCACCAACAATCTCCTAGAAAATCTAAAAAAAAGTTGGGGGGAAACCATCCGGGCTAGGCGCCTTGTAGGCCCCCATGCTAAAATTTCCCATCCAGAATTCCTCAAGAGTGACAACACTAAGGATGCTAAGGTTATCATCCTAGGTAATGGTGGTTGGGAGAGGGTCCAGCAGCAAATTGTCCAAAGCCAGATTGGGAGCCTCAGTAGGGGCTAAATAATCCTTCTAAAAATAGTCTGTCACCAAAAGACTGATCTAGATAGGCGAATTGACCACAACCCCCAGCTCATTATGCAGCTTAGTTATCTTATTCCTTTTCTTGTTTTTTAGAGCAAAAAAGTGAAAAATGAGGTATTTTTGTCCCCTTCTTGCAACCATTGAACTCTAGATTTTTATTTCTAGAAAAAAATCCTCTTTCCTTAAAATTTTCTCCCACTCCCTTTGACTCTCTCTTTCCTGATTGTAGTTTAGCAAGCTAACATCCCCTTCTTCCATATTTTTTTGGATGGTCTTCAATTATCCCCTAAAGCTCTTTTTTTTTTGAAAGACGTCCCCAAAAACTATTTTGTTCCAACCTTTCACCATGCATTTGATATGTTTAAGTTTATAAAAGATCCTGAACATGGGGGAGCCACATATAGGAATGTTCCACCATTCAACAATTTTATTCTTAAAATCAGGATGGGAGTTCCACATTATCTTGAACCAAAAAGGGAAAGGTCCAGTAGCAGAATGGTCATTCATGATTAGAAACAAAGGGTTATGGTCAGAAACAATACTAGGCAGGGCAAGGAGATTAGCATTGAGTAGGGTCATCCAATTGTTGGAGCAAAGGAATCTATCCAATCTTACTTGAATCAAACCCTCCCCAAGATGCATGTTGGTCCAGGTAAATGATTGACCCGATAAGTCAATGTCAATCAGGCCAGTAGTACTTAGGAAATTTTCCATATCAACCATGTTGTCAGAATAATCCACCAGACCACCACTTTTCTCCAAAGGATATAAGGGGGAGTTGAAGTCCCCTGCCACCAACCAGTGAGACCCCCTATTATTATTTACCCAATCAGAGAGATCCTGCCACAGGGAATTCTTGGCATTCCTCTGGTTAGGGGCATAAACATTAATAAGTGACCAAGAGCCACCTGGGTAAGAAAATAAGACTCCCACACTACTTTAACAGTGGAATAATTTAGAACCATTGATCTTGAAGGGGTTCCATAACACAAAAATCCCACCAGACACCCCCTTAGCATCACTACAAGAGTAAAGGGAACCCGACCATATATACTTAGCAATATTATCAAAATTTTCTTTCTTCATTTTGGTTTCCTATAACAGTAAAACATCAATCTTATGTTCTAAAACATAGTTCTTTAGTGCGAATTATTTATGAGAGCTATTCAGCCTTCGCACACTCCAGGACAAGACCTTGATTTTTGACCCTTCTTTGAGGACACTTATTATTTCCTCTATTTACCAATGGCTATCTCATTCGTGTTCTCTCTTTGCCTAGTTTTTCATTGGTTGGGCCTTCTCGGTTTAGAGTCACCACCCACATCCACCTTCTTCTTTTTCCCTTTTTTCTTTGGGGTTGACCAAAACTCTTCTTCCAATGTTTTCTCCTAGGTCAAATCCACTGAGTCCAAAATAAGTGTCTCATCTTTAACTTTGGTAACCACTTCCTCCATAATTTCACTTTCTTCACCTTTGCTCACACTAGGCCCAACCGAAAGGTCAAACCCAACATCCTTCAAAGAGTCACCAATATCTGCATCCCCCCAAAGAGCCTGGCCAGGGGAGATAGCATTGACCTCCAAGTCCCCACCATCAGGAAAAATCTCAGCCAAAATAGGTGCAACTGGAACCAAAGCCAGGTCCACACAAGAGACATCCTCCCCAATAGAATGACCCCTAGAGATAACCGGGGGGTCATCCAAAATGGGTGAGCCAGACTTGGTCGAGGAGTCAACAATCTTCAGAATATCTTTTTCAAAGGGGTAGTGGTCATCAACAACAAACTCACCAGGGTTAGGCACATGATTAAAAGAAGATTTGCAGTTAGAGATAAGGTGGCCAGGTTTAGCACACTTCTGAAAGTAAACCACAACATTCTCATAACAAACTGGTTGCACCAAAGTACCAAACTTAGAGCATAGCTTCACAAAGGTAGGAAGTGTCTTATGCACACCAATATTTACACAAAAATGAGCAAAAACTAACTTGGATTTGGACTGAGTAATGGAATCCAAAGTAATAAACTAGCCCAAGGAATCCCCAATGCATTTGAAAATAGATTCATCTCAATATTTTAGAGGAAAACCAAGCAGGTGGACCCAAACCGACACCGATTTATTAAGATCCACAGTAGCGTCGAAACCCGACTTCCAGCGGCATAAGGCCAGACTGTGCTTCCCATACACCCAAGGCCCAGAAGAGAGGACCATGACCAATTCATTCGAAGCCATGAATTTGAAAAGGAAAATCCCACTCGTCATAGCACAGATGTCCACACTTCCTTTGAGGTGCCATTTAGTAGCAACCCATCTCTGGACGATATCCACAGAAGATTGGAAGGAGAGAAAATGACCCACTACCATGTTTTCCATTGAGAAAAGAATCCTATCACTGATTGAATCAGAGATAGCAAAGTTAATGCCCGTGAAAATGACATCCAATGTTATCACCTTTTATTTAATTTATTTCTATAGACTCCTAAAATTGTCTGAACGTATCACACACTCATAATTCACTATTTACTACCATTTTCCTCATTATCTCCTAATTCATCAATTTTAACTAAATATTTTCTATTTATTTGGTTAAATTCATTATTTTCTTCTATTAATTGAATAATTAATATTATTTGATCAATTCATTATTTTTCATCATTTTCCTCTAAATCGCATTAATTAAATAATTTTGAATTATTTAATTAAATTCAAATTTCCCTCTTTCCACATTAATTAAAAAAATTCAATTATTTAATTAATACTAATTTTCCTCTCACACACAAGTAATTAAATATTTTTTAATTATTTAATTAGAAAATCTTAATTGTCTCTCATCTCACAATTAAATAATTTCTTAATTATTTAATTAATTAATTTTCATCCAACTTGCACAAAGAATATTTTATTTTAAAAAATAAAATATTCTCTTTTCAAAATATCTTCCCTCCATAAAATATCCTAAAATATCTCCCTTAAATCAAGGGATGGAGTTCAATTAACTGAATCTCTCATTAATTCTCCACCCTTGATCTTTATCCTTTGATCTCCACCATTGATCAAACCTTCAAAAATTATATAAAATAAGCCTTAATCCTTCATTCAAATTGATTCAAAATCTTCATGAGCTTGAGAATTCATCATTCTTTAGCATTTAGAGCAATTTTGTGAGTCGAGCTTGATCAACAAGCTTTTGCAATATGGGTTATGCATAATTGAGCAATCCACATATTGAATTAGCATAATTCAACAATGGAGTACTAGGTTTGCATGTTTTCTTTGAGTAAATTGATCTTATTTTGAGTTAGATTCTTGATTTATGTTTTATTCATTTAAGAATTATATTCAACTTCATTGATTAATAGTTTATTTGATCTTTCCTTTGTGGGTTTTTAGTATGTTTTAACCCTAATTTCTTAAATTTATCTTTTCTTTCATTTCCTATTTTTCCCATTAAATATTTTGGCACACTTGGTGGGACCCACGTCTTGGATGTGATGTCCATTGTAGTTTTGTGATGAGTTGCAAGTTACAATAACATGTTTAAAGCAAATTGACACTTCTGATCTTTTTATAATTGTTCATTTGAAAAATCAATGCTATTGATCTACACAAAGATGCTTATGATCTCTTTCGATGCATTTGATAGATCGACGCTTCTATGTTTCTATGATTATAGGTTATAGTGACACATTTGATTTTCACATTGATGCTTGTAATACAAATCGATGCTTTTGATATGAATCGATGCTTCTACATAGTTACAATAATACTTTTGAGGTACAATGGTTTTTTTGATATTTTTATAGTGACACTTTTGACTATTACATTTATGCATTTGATTCTATCTTTTGATTTTTACCCTAACCCTAATATGTGCTTGATCTTCTGAGACTAACACATTTGTACAACTTTGGAATACATTGGGAGAAGACAAGAAATCTTGAAACTACTAATAAATCTTTGTTGCACATATGTTTGGAATTGTTTGTCATTGATGTCAACACTTTGTTTGGGATATTGTTGCACATATATTTGGCATTGTTTGTCTTTGATGTACATTCAGTTTGGGTTGTCATTGATGTATGATGTTGTGCTAATAGTGATGTTGATGTTGATGGTTGGATGGTATGCCTTGTTTGATGATAGTTAAAGTTGTATTAAGTATGGTTGTTGTCAGTAGAAATGATATCATGATGACACATTGATGTAGCAACAAAACTCTAATATAATATTAATTTTGTTTGTCAATAGAGATGATATCATTGATGACGCATTGATGTAGCTACCCTAGAATAGTTCTGACAGATCTTCTTAATATCATCCCAAGGAACTTGGGTGATATCTCCTCCTCCCATCAGGTCCAAAGTATCAATACAATTGTCATTGATTCCTCTAAGAAAGAGAAACTTTTGAGACTCTTCATTGAGTGTATGATGTGGAGATTTTTGCAAGAAAAACATAAACCTTGAAATGTAATCCTCAAAACTCTCATATTCCTTCTGTTGCATCCGAAAGATGTCATCTCCTCTCATATCACTGCCCATACAACATTCTTTGTACTTCTCAATAAACTGTCTTCATGTCATCCCAAGTCTCAACAATATTCCTACCTAAGCTCATAAACCATCTTAATGCAGCTTCCTTTAAGGTGGTAGGAAACAACTTAACCCTATGAGCATCAGTGGTATAGTCATTGCTTCTATAGAGGATATCAAACTCAAACAAGAATGTGTCAGGGTCTTCTATGGCAAGCCCGTAGAACTTAGGAAGGATTGAATTAGGGATATTTTTGAGGTTGTCAACTTCATTCTGATGGGTGATGGGGAATGGAAAAGATGGTTGGTTGGGTTTGTTTCTGTTTGCATCAGCCATGCATGCTTGGTGGAGTTCCAAAGAAAGTGGATTCTCAATCAGATTTTGGTCTTGAAAGGAAGTGTCAGAACTAGTCAGATTGGGAAATGCATCAGAAAAAGGGTGTGCCTCTTCTTCTTCTTTGTTGCTTGGCATATTTTGAAGCTCTTCTAGCTAAAATGGGTCATTAGGAAGGAATCTCCCATAAGCATCTCTTCTCCTTCCTCTATGCATGCAGTATCAACTCAATGTTAGCCAACTCACACAAAGAATTGGTGAAAGAATAACAGATCATTAATTTCCTAAATGAAGGGTATACTAAGAGAAAACTTTCAGAAATACAACACCAAGAAAGAAACTATCAATGACTCCAAAGAACATCCTAGTTTGACACCATCCTTGACAATGGCACCAAAAATGTTGGCCTCCTCTAATGGTTTAATAACTAAGCCCTTAGAGTTGTGACTTAGAGATTGGACATTCACACTAAGTAGGTATTTCACTCATCATTAAGGTGCATTTCATTTTGAACCCAAGGATGTAAAATTGAAATGGGTCAGCACTGTATGTGCACTAGGAATCCATTGTAATCATCCATAAACTAGGAAAGAAACAATATTGGAAATGAAATGCTAGAAAGAAATCAACTTGAACACTGAGCATAAATCAACATCTGCACTAAACATTAACAACTGGACTAAAAATGAAAGAAATGGAAATTTTAGCAAACAGATAGGAAACTACTCTATCTGCCTTGGTTGTAGGAATAGTCACATAATAGAATTTCAGTGGTTGTAGCAACAAACAGTTGTTGAAATTGAAACAAACTGCTGAATATAAAATCACTTTTAAACTAAATGAGTGGAATCCTCATCATGTGGGCCCCCTTGAGCGAGTCTCCCTTAAGCTAACTCAAATGAAAAAACTCAGAATATCATATTATTTCTTGAAAACATGATTACAACATCTCAACAATATGACTATATTACTAAAACTGGAAAATGCAAGTACAATCTCAAAACGTCCAACCTTATCAAAAGGGGCATCTGACCATTATTTATAGAGAGAAAAACTACTGATTAACCTTAACTACCTAGGCAGTCGACTCCATCAAAATAGGAGGATGCCACTTATTGAAAGCATAGAAAAAGATGAAGGAAGTTATGCATGCACCAAATTGGTTAAAGCAGACTTGCTCCAATGAGAATCTAGCACAACGCACTCCCTAGAATTGCTCAACAAACAAATATGACTATTGAAAAGGTAGTTACAATCTTTTATTTGAACTAGGAATTTCCCTCCATTGAGAGTTTTCCCTCCTTTGACCTTTTAATGACCACCTTTTTTATTCTCTTGGCAACCGACTAGCTGGCAAGAATTTCTCCACTTTCCAAGCTTCATTGACATCAACATCTGCATAATGATATTAGCACACACAAACAATTACATACCCAAAATTACCTTATAGTAACATTTATTCAATCCACATGTAAAATTAACATAGATAATTCACATAGAATGTTAATGTCATTAAAAGTGACAAGGATAAACTTATGCCCAAGGTCTATGGTTCTAAGGAAATAACATGGAAAATGTCAACAACCAAGTGCCAAAGTCTATGATAGCAACAACAAACATATAATAAACACTATCAAAATTAAGCCATTAATTGGACTCATCAACTACCACTGTTGAGTATGTAAAATGAATGATTTGAAAATAAACCAAGTGCAAGATGCAACAAACACTAAAAATGAAGAAAAAGAAAGGAAATTATTATTTTTGGGTGATGCAGGATTTCCCATTCGCCCAAGTGCTCCTGCATCAGATACATTGGGTAAGTAAAATGTTCCATGAGTTGGAAAACTCAGGAACATTTGGGGGAGCTTGGAATGGTGGTCCCATGTTCATTCTTCATCTCAATTTGCTCCTTGTCTATGGGAACCTTCCCTCTTCCACTCTTTTGTTCTTTATTGATTTCAATACTCAAGCCACTTTTCTACCCAACACATGTCTTTGGGCTGCTATTTTATTTTTCATGACTGCATTGTTGCAACAAATTTAAATCCAAGATACCTTCACCTTTTGAAATCTTCTCTTTGAATGCTTTCAAATCATCATGGACAACCTTTTCCTTTTCCTCTATAAGTTGCTTCCTAGTACTACAGCCAACAATGAAATTTGATTCTTTTACTTGCTTCGCCTTCCCCTTCAAAGAATTCAACACATACTTTTGTCCATCTTTTCGGATGGTGTACACATTCTTTCTTTCGTCACAAATAGCCTCTATGTAAAATTTCCATGGCCTTCCCAACAACACATGACAAGCACTCATTGGCATTATATCACACATCAATTCATCCCTAAAAGACCTGTTGTCACCTAGAAATGCACTCTATGCAAAGTTGTAAACTGAGCTTTCTAGTGAAACATTGGATCACTCTGAGGTTGTGGGTCACCTAAGATTGGAGTGAACCTCTAGAGAAGGCCGGCTTCCTTTGTGTTATCACCTAAACTACTGATTCTTTGATGGTAAAGGGAGAAGGAAAATTCATAAAAATGGAACTAAACCTATGGTGATACACTGTATTAATAAGAAATCATGAAACAAACATAGGAAGAACATACACTTGAAAGCCTAATTGCTATTCTTAGAGCAACTTCTTTCAGATTTAATGCTTTAGTCCTAACAGGTTTGGTCTACATACATACCTTGGGAAGGAAAGACTAATTTCACAACCTTAAGACATAAGTGCAGAATTATAAAACATAGTTAAAGACTTGCATGTTCAAAAGAAAGATACAAAAATGAGAATCAATACAATCATGAACCCAAAATTATGAGGTAAACTCTATGTTGTATTCAGGATTCCAGTTGAGTTACGGAAAAACATACATCAATTGAGGAAGGATTGATTAAAAAATCGCTAACTCTTCAAAGTGTGTAATCAGAACTATTTACAAAAAGGAAAAAAATGCCTTATATATAGACTGTGTCGGCCCCTTAGGGCTTACAAAAAATAATATTCAGGGCCCAGAAAATGGCCCCTTAGATTTTTATTGAATTTCAAGCTGCACCCTATGTGTCCATGTTGGTGTCAAAAAATTGCCTTTAATGGACTCCCTCCTTGAACATCTTGCAACCACTGCCTTCACTTCTGCCACTAATGTCGATCTTTGAATCTCTCCGCAGTCGAGCTGCTTTGAATGCTCTCGAGCTCCGAACAGATAACCTGCTGCCTGTCATTTTGTTGATCTTCTTCATCTAGTTGAGCTACCACAACTTGCTTTTGGCTTTCTCTGATTGGTTGAGTGATCTACATGCAGATTCCCGGGCGGTCAAAACTTCTCCTGAAAAGAGTCACATCTCGGTGAGACACTGGAAGTGTCTCATCGATGCAATTAGGTGTCTCTGTAGCTATTGGCATATCATAGAACAGTTGGTGAGAGCTCATTGTGAGTTTATTTCATTTACCCTGAGCTTACTCTTCTCCCACGGGCTCGAGCTCCTTCAGTTTTCGGTGAGACCTTACCGAGTCAGCAAGACCTCATGGCGATGGCTTTTTCTTATGGCGAGCTCCTTTGCAGTCGGCAAGACATCTGTGTGTCGGTGAGACATTTTACCGAAGGCAAAACGTTACCCTAAATGCTCCTCATCTTCACCGAGCTCCGCATTCCTTTCGCTGAAACTTTATCAAGTCGATAGGACCTCATGGCGATACCCCATAGTCATACCAATATCTTCTTTTGTCACTGAGACACCCACACTTCGCTGAGACCTCTTGTAGAATTTATTTTCCTTCAGCGAACTCTTCATTCGGCAAGACATCCGTTGAGACCCTTCGTTATCAGCAAGATATCGGCCTGTCGGCCAGACTTCCCTCTAGGTTCCTTAACTCTTGGCGATGAGCCACTTTCTTTTGGTTGGGGAGACAACCCTACTTCGGTAAGACCCCTTGCCGAAGTCTTCTTCTCAGCGAGGCCTTTTATTGTTGGTGAGACTCCTGCCAAACTCTCTTTCCTATGCCGACGCCGCCTCCTTTGATTTCTTCGGCGTGACCTTTATCCTTTGGCAAGACATTTTTCCAAATGCTTTATCCTTTGCCGAGACTTTTCATTTGCCGAGACATCACAATGTCGGCCAGACATCATCCAGACGGCGAGACGTTATACCGAGGTCACCAACCCTTTCCGATAGCCTTTCCTTCATGTCGAGGAGACATTAAGCCTTCGCCAAGACTTCATGGCGACTTCATTTACCTTTGCCGAAGTGTCCATCTATCGCCAAGAGTTATACCGAAGGCTTCACATCCATCGGCAAGACATTCACACTTCGGTATAACCTTATGCCGAAGCCCGCTTCCTTTGCCGACGCCACTTTCCTGTGATTGTTGGGGAGACATTCTTACCTTGGTATAACCTTATGCCGAAGTCCTCTTTCTTGGCGAAGTATTTTCATTGTCGGTGGGACTCCTGCTGAAGGCAACCACATCGAGACCACCCCTTCTTCTTTCGGCAAGACCATCTCCACTCACTGAGACCACATGTCGATCCCTTCGCCCTTTGCCAAGCTCTGATGTCGGCGAGAGATGACTAGTTGGGGAGACCCTATCTTTAGTGACGCTGCTTTCCTGTCAGGGAGACATAACCTTTTCGCTATGACCCTTCACCGAAGCCTTAAACTCCTGCCGATATGTTCCATTCAACCTCCGATCGGTGAGACAAAGCAATTTCGTTGTGACTACATACCGACAGTATAACTTATGCCGATATAATCCTTTTCTATCGCCGAAACAAAAGAGAATGTCACGTCGATAGATGCCTAGAGATAGATCCTGATCGTTGTGACATCAAATAAGTCTTTCCGATAGGAAACACATACATTTCAAAAATGGATCAAGGGGACCTTGCCATTCTCACGCCAATATGTTCCATGGTTTGAAACATTTAGGCCTAATGGAACCCCTGTCACATGATATTCTGCCTGATTGAGCCTGAGGGTGAAAATTAGGTAACATTTTTGGCGACCTATGCTGGATGTTTTCCTGCTAAACATAAAGACCAATAGTCTAGGCTTATCCATTGGGCATGGAGTCATTCGAAGGATCAGAAAATAAAAAATAAAAAATATCAGTTTTGCACATGGCCGCAACTTGCTTGAGATCCACAGGACATAACAGGTTGCCAGAAGTAAAACAAAATAGGGGAAAATGAAAGAGAAAATACCATGCCATCTCATCACCCAGGAAATAGAAAATAATTAGCTTGAAGCGTAGAAGCACTTATTGAAAATATAAACCTAAACTAATATATACAAAAGAGGAAACCCATCAAATTTGAAAACAGGGTTTAAGGTGTATCCCATTGACTGGGATAGGAAGTACTTCCCCATCTGTTGTAGCTAGTTGATAAGCATTGTGCTCCTTACAATCTCTGATAAGGAATGGACCTGTCCACATGTTATCGAACTTGGTGTGATGGCCTGGCTTACTTTTCAAAACATCCCATTTCAGCACGAGATCTCCTACCTTGAAAATCTTTTCTGTAGCCTTCTTGTCAAATGTTCTTTTTGTTTGGAGCTGATGATACTCCAAGGCTTTCATTGCTCTCTCTCTTAATTCTTCGAGCTCCATGAGCTCTGCATACCTCACAGACATGAGGTCCTGTTCCTCAAACATTTCCAACTGGTGAATAATGTCTAGAGCTAGAAGTTCCACAGATAGGGGTAATCTTGCCTCTTTTCCATAGACCAACATATATGGCGAATTACCAATAGACCTCTTAGGGGTCACTCTATTTTTCCCAAAGTGCATTCTTTAAACTGCTATGCCAGGTCCTTTGATTATCCTTTATGGTTCTTTTAATAATCCTGATGAGGTTCTTATTTGTGCTTTCAACTAAACCATTACCTTGAGGGTAATAATTTGAAGATGTGCTCAAATGGATGCCATGCTTAGCCGCCCAGTTAGTTAATATTAATCCTACAAATGCAAGAGCGTTATCCGAAATGATAGAGTTAGGCATTCCAAACCTAGTGACTATATCTTCATAGAAGCTCAAAATTGAAGACTCTTTTGCTTCTTTTAAAGCTACCGCTTTTGTCCATCTTGTAAAATAGTCAGTGGCTGTAAGTACCCATTTGTGACCAGCAC
Source organism: Sequoia sempervirens (assembly GCA_007258455.2). Taxonomy (NCBI): domain Eukaryota; kingdom Viridiplantae; phylum Streptophyta; class Pinopsida; order Cupressales; family Cupressaceae; genus Sequoia; species Sequoia sempervirens. The sequence goes on along the minus strand of VDFB02226568.1, from coordinate 46,788 downwards.
TAGAAGGTGGATTTATTGGCCCAATGAAATCAATGCCCCATCTCATGAAGGGCTTCTCCACTTGAATTGGATGTAGAGGCATAGCAGGTAGTTTTTCCTTTCCTGAAAAATAAAGCACATTTGACACACTTTCTTGACCAAGAATATGCATCTTCGAACAAGCCGGGCCAATAGTAACCAGCTCTCATGATTTTTCAGGTAGTAGTTCTTGGGGCAAAGTGACCTCCTGCAGCTCCATCATGAAATTCATGAAGCACCTTTTCAACCTGATCACTGTGAATTCATCTTAGTAGGACACCATTCAGATCTCTTTTAAAAATAATATTATTTATCAACACATATTGTATGGATTGTAGTCTGAAGCATCTTCTTCTAGCTCTGTTCAAACCATATGGACACTCACCAGTCTATAAGAAATGGGTCATAACTTGAACCCAATTAGTTGTCCCCATAGGCACATCATCTTGAGCATTCTGAAACTCATTTGTATTAGTAAACACAACATCCTTTTCTGATTCAGTTTTGCTGCTTGACCCTGTAGCAAGTTGTTCATAGAGACCCTTACCTCTAACCAATTTGGTGATCTTGATATCTACATCATACTCCATGACCTTAGTAATCCACCCTGCTATTTTTTCATTCAAATCTTTATTCAACAAAAATTCCTTCACACTTGCGTGTGCAACCAGAATATGAACCTTATTGTTTGAAAGCAAAGGTTTAAACTTCTTCAAACTTCTGATCACTGCAAGAGCATGCTTCTCAACAAATGTATACTTCTCTTCATAATCAACAAGTATTTGACTAAAGAAAGCAATGGGTTGTTCTAGATTATCCCTATTCTTCTAAACCAGCATAGCAGAGATTGAACTACTACTACCAAAAGCATATAAAAAAAATATTTAGAGAAGTTTGGGTTTACCAACATTGGGGCAGATGCTAATGCCTCCTTGATTTCTCTAAAACTATGCTTTTCCTCCTTTGTCCAACTGAAAATTGCATTCTTCTTTAACATGGCTATCAAAGGTTGTAACAGGTTTGCAACATCAGGGATAAACCTTCTCAGAAAGTTGATTCACCCCAAAAAGCTTTGTACACCCTTCTTGTGATTTGGTAATGGTAGCTCTAATATAGCTCTGACTCTTTCAGAATCAATGGCAACTCCATCTTTTAATACTATATGGCCTAAAAGCTTACCTTCATGAACTGCAAAGATACTTTTTGTAGGATTGAGGGATATCCCATATTCTCTACACTTTTCAAAAACTTGCTTGAGGTGTGACAAATGTTCATCAACTCTCTTGGAATAAACTGTAATGTCATCTAGATAAATCAGCATAATCTTATTGATCAAGCTTTGGAACACCATGTCCATGGCCCTCTGAAATGTGGCACCAACATTAGATAAACCAAAAGGCATCCTTTTGTATGCCATGGTGCCCCACTTAGTTGTAAAATTAGTTTTAAACTGGTCTTCCTCTTTAACCAGCACTTGATTATAGCCCGAAAAACCATCTAACAAGGAAAATCTCTCAGAACCAACAACTACTTGCAAGATTTGTTCCATGGAGGGCAGCGGGTAGTGGTCTTTTAAAGATGCTCGGTTAAGATCCCTGAAATATACACAGAGTCTTATCTCACCATTTTTCTTCCTAACTAGTACAAGGTTAGAAACCCATGAAGTATGCTTAATAGGAAAGACAATACCCCCCTCAACTAATTTGGTCAGCTCTTTAATCATTAAGGGCTCAAGCTTGGGATTCAAGGGCCTTTGTTTCTGCCTTACTAGCTTGGCATTAGGTTCTAACTCAATTGTGTGCTAAGCAATATGGGGATCAAACCCTTTCAAATCTGAATATTCCCAAGCAAAGACATCATAGAATTTTTGACATAAAGCAACAAAAGCTTGTTTATCTTCATGTGAACAAATTTTTCCTATCTTAAGAAGTTTACCTTTGAAAATCTCCAGTTCTTCATAGTGTTCTTCTTTGATTTGCAAGCCAGCTCTACCCTTTTTAAGATGATCATCAGTACTGAAAATAGACTCTAAGGTAACAAGGACTTTGGGTAATTTATTTGTCTTTAGCTGTATGACTTGATCACCATACTGCTGCTTGAGTTTTGCTTGATTCACCATGGAGAACTGATCTTCCTCGAGCAAGAAAGAAAGGATCTGCTCATCACTGTCAAAAACTTGCCAGTGAATGTTGTTATTAGGAATTGATGGTCTGACCACAACCTTCACATACTGCTGCACTTTCTCTTTTCTAATGTCATTTGGAATGTCAAACTGTGCTCCAATGGCTGCAAGCCTGTCAGCATGCTTGTTCTAATTTCTTGGAATAGATACTAAATTAAAGGCATCAAATTCCTCAAGCATGTTCCACACTCTGTTCCTATAAGACTTCAGTGTGTCATTTTTAGCCACATTCAAGCCCCTTACTTGATTAACAATTAATTCACTGTCCCCATAGACTTTCAATCTAGTTATTCATCTCTTCCTTGCCCACTCTAGACCTTAAACAAGGCCCTCATATTCAGCAGTGTTATTGGAGCATGCAAAAACAAAACGGAATGCAGAGTAGTACCTATCACCTTGTGGAGAAATCAACATTGCACCTCCTCCTGCTCCATTCTTACTTCTGTAACCATCAAAGAACATCTCCCAAAGTTCACTTAGTGGCTACAACAATTGATTTGCACCTTTCTCTAGGTTTGGAATCTTTGTGTCAGGCTCAAGAATGACATAGTTTCCCATACTAGCATCTTGAATGAGGTCCTCAAGACTATCTAATACATTTTCAACTGCCCATTCATGCAGTAGTACATCAGGAACAACTTCTGATTGGAGTTCTTGAGCAGCAGCTAGCTCATTGTCAGTAAAAGCAACACAATTTTCATTTGCAGCAAAAGGAGCAGCATTGATGGGACTTGGGTTATATGGCTCAATGTGATCCTTGGCCAACCTTTCAGATTTAATGGTAACCTTGGTTCCATATCTTGTTCTAAATAGCATATGTGACCAATCAGCTGACACATAACCACCTATCTTGGCTGTAAAGTCTCTTGATAAGCACAAGGAAAAGAAAGGTGGAAGGTCTATGACACATATGTCTTGAGGAACTGAAAAGTTAGGACAAGCATGGAGGGTAAGACTCAGATCTTTAATGATGCCCAAAGTATTAACCGAAGTACCATCCAATTGGATCACTCCCTTCTCTAAAGGCTAGTATTTTAGTCCAAGTTTGTTAGCAATCTATTTTGGCATCATAGAGCTACTGGCTCCATTGTCTACCATACAGTTATGAACTAACTTATCACCAATAATCACTGACACGTAAAAGGGGGGTGGTTTGATTTCTTTTTCCATCTCTTTACTGGGCCGCTTATCATTTTCTTGAGGATTATTGGTCAAAACAATCCTAACTTGACCTATTGGAGACTCATATTGATCAGACATTTTCAAATTTGACACGGCTGACTGTAACATATCCTTTTGACCTGGGATGGATAATGAGTCCCACATGGAAATTGTGACATTCATTTTTTTCGTACTGTCAAGGATGTTATAAGGTACAATTGGATTTACTTTAGGATGTACCTTCATACCAGTATGATCAACTTGCAGGTATGACTGCTCCTTGTCTGTGAGTGGCTAATTTCTTTGCCAAATAGGAGCCACTTGAGGGGTAGATGGTTCTACAGTCACTGCCTTTCCTTTGTCAACCACTTGACCAAGTTCAAAAGCTCTCTTCTTTGCCCTGGTGTTAGCTGCAACTGGAGGACTATCTTCGTTCAACCCACAGAATTCTTGACCTTGCCAGTTAAGTAGGGTAGTATCATTGCTAAATTGGTCCTGGTGTTGTGGGGATGCATCATTGCTTGCACCCTGCTGCGAATTTGAAGCATTTTGTACCATAAGTGCCTGGTTGATCAGTCTGTTTGAGCAAGTGGCTTGATTATGAGGTTGGTTACAAGGGTAACACCACTCATAATCTACTACTAAGTTGTTTTGGATAGGAACCAACTCCTTGGTCACACTAATAGGGGCTGGAGCATAGGCCTGAAAAGGCCTTGTGTTCACACTTTGTCTTGGGCCCTGATAATTGCCTCGATACTGTTGTTTATTACCTTGATATGATTGTTGCTAGCCTAAATTCTACTACTAATAAGGCCTACTATATGATTGTTGCTTCTCTAAGCTTACAAGCTTGTTACCAAAATACTACAATAGACTTTTGATTTCCGGTAATTCATTTGGAGAACCGAAAACAACATTTTCTTGTGTTACAACAACTGGAACAACAGCTGGCAGCATTGGCACAGCTGGTAGAGGTGTGAAAGGAGGTATTTGCAAAGGAATGTTTGCATGAATCTCTAGAAATATAGGCATTGGAGGCCTAGGAGTGATTTTACCAGCTTGTATTAAGTTGTTCTCAGCTCTAATTGCTATTTCGAAAGCATTTGGAAAGGACACTCCTCCCATTGACTATATCATGACAGCTATATCGTTGTTTAGAGCCCTCAAAAAGTATAAAAATGCATATTCTAGAGGTGGCCTTACCGTTGCAAGGATTCTATCCCAAGTTCTTTGAAATCTAAAGTTGAAGTCATTCATCTACTCTTGTGGAGCCCTCTTAACTGTAGTCAATTGTTCCAATAGAGATAAGTTGTCAGACCTATCTTGAAATTGTTTATGCAACTTATCTCAAAAATCATCCCATGTTGCAATTGAATTAACTGGTAGGCTCCAATACCATTGCACAACTCTTCCCTTCAGTGAAGCAGCTAGTGATCTCACTGCAACATCCTCTTGGGTTATGTGATGGACTCAATATAATGAAGCCACATCTCTCATGTGTTCAATCGGGGTAGTTTGATCTTCTCCCGTGAAAGTTGGCAGACTCTTCAAGGCTTCCATTGGAATGTCATTATGCTGTGCCAAATTCAATGGGATCCCTCCATTAAAAGAAACAAAGGGTTGATTCCTTGGAGTGGCCATTGGAGGTGGCTGAGGAGGATTTGCTGGTACTATAAATGAAACTAAAGACGGAACAACAATGTGTGATCCCATAGATGGAGGAGTGGATTGAGTTCTTCTAGAATAGATAATTGTTGTCTCTTGCCTTCCTGCTGCTCTACCTTTCCTTCTTGGTGGTGACAGCTGCAAATATTCAAAGGGACCTGAGCTGCCTCTTGTCTGAACTTTTCTCATAAACTGTAGAAGGCACTAATTTTTGGGGGTTCTTCTTTGTGTAGTCGCCAAGTATGCCAAAGGATTTCTATAAAATCTAAAATTCACCGGTTGCATACTAAACCAACAATTCAATCTAGTTCACTGTCCCACTGGGCATGCCAGAACTGTTGTCACCTAGAAATGCACCCTATGCAAAGTTGTAAACTGAGCTTTCTAGTGAAACATTGGATCACTCTGAGGTTGTGGGTCACCTGAGATTGGAGTGAACCTCCAGAGAAGGTCGGATTCCTTTGTGTTATCACCTAAACTACTAATTTTTTGATGGTAAAGGGAGAAGAAAAATTCATAAAAATGGAACTAAACTTATGGTGATACACTGTATTAATAAGAAATCATGAAATAGACATAGGAAGAACATACACTTGAAAGCCTAATTGCTATTCTCAGAGCAAATTCTTTCATATTTAATGCTTTAGTCCTAACAGGTTTGGTCTACATACATACCTTGGGAAGGAAAGACTAATTTCACAACCTTAAGACATAAGTGCAGAATTATAAAACACAGTTAAAGACTTGCATGTTCAAAAGAAAGATACAAAAATGAGAATCAATACAATCATGAACCCAAACTTCCAAGGTAAACTCTGTGTTGTATTCAGGATTCCAGTTGAGTTACAAAAAAGCGTACATCAATTGAGGAAGGATTGATTAAAAAATCACTAACTCTTCAAAGTGTGTAATCAAAACTATTTACAAAAAGGAAAAAAATGCCTTATATACAGACTGTTTCGGCCCCTTAGGGCTTACAAAAAATAATATCCGGGGCCCAGAAAATGGCCCCTTAGATTTTTATTGAATTTCAAGCTGCACCCTGCGTGTCCATGTTGATGTCAAAAAATTTCCTTTAATGGACTCCCTCCTTGAACATCTTGCAACCACCGCCTTCACTTCTGCCACTCATGTCGATATTTGAATCTCTCCGCAGTCGAGCTGCTTTGAATGCTTCTGAGCTCCGAACAAATAACCCGCTACCTGTCATTCTATTGATCTTCTTCATCTAGTTGAGCTGCCACGGCTTGCTTTTGGCTTTCTCTGATTGGTTGAGTGATCTACATGTAGATTCCTGGGCGGTCAAAAATTCTCCTGAAAAGAATCACATCTTGGCGAGACACTGGAAGTGTCTCATCGATGTGATTAGGTGTCTCTGTAGCTATCGGCATATCATAGAATAGTCGGTGAGAGCTCATGGCAAGCTTATTTCATTTACCCCAAGCTTACTCTTCTCCCACGGGCTTGAGCTCCTTCGGTTTTCGGTGAGACCTTACCGGGTCGGCAAGACCTCATGGCGATGGCTTTGTCTTATGGCGAGCTCCTTTGCAGTCGGCAAGACATTTGTGTGTCAGTGAGACGTTTTACCAAAGGTAAAACATTACCCCGAACACTCCTCATCTTCACCGAGCTCTGCATTCCTTTCGCTAAAACTTTATCAAGTCGATAGGACCTCATGGCGATGCCCCATAGTCTTACCGATATCTTCTTTTGTCGCTGAGACACCCACACTTCGCCGAGACCTCTTGTAGAATTTCTTTTCCTTCGATGAACTCTTCATTCGGCAAGACATCCGTCAAGACCCTTTGTTATCGGCGAGATATCGGCCTGTCAACCAGACTTCCCGCTGGGTTCCTTAACTCTTGGTGATGAGCCACTTTCTTTTGGTCAGAGAGACAACCCTACTTTGGCAAGACCCCTTGCCGAAGTCTTCTTCTCAGTGAGGCATTTTATTGTCGGCGAGACTCCTGCCGAACTCTCTTTCCTATGCTGACGCCGCCTCCTTTGATTTCTTCGGTGTGACCTTTATCCTTCGGCAAGACATTTTTCCAAATGCTTTATCCTTTGCCAAGACTTTTCATTCACCGAGACATCACAATGTAGGCCAGACATCATCCTAACGGCGAGACGTTACACCGAGGTCACCAACCCTTTCCGATAGCCTTTCCTTCATGTCGAGGAGACATTAAGTCTTCGCCAAGACTTCATGGTGACTTCATTTACCTTTTCCGAAGTTTCCATCTATCACCAAGAGTTATACCGAAGGCTTCACATCCATCGACGAGACATTCACACTTCGGTATAACCTTATACCAAAGCCCGCTTCCTTTGCCGACGCTGCTTTCCTGTGATTGTCAGGGAGAAATTCTTACTTCAGTATAACCTTATGCCGAAGTCCTCTTTCTTGGCGAAGTCTTTTCGTTGTCGGCGGGACTCTTGCCGAAGGCAACCACATCGAGACCACGCCTTCTTCTTTTGGAAAGACCATCTCCACTCGCCGAGACCACATGTCGATCCCTTCACCCTTTGCCGAGCTCTGATGTCGGTGAGAGATGACGAGTCGGGGAGACGCTATCTTTAGTGATGCCACTTTCCTGTCGGGGAGACATAACCTTTTCGCTATGACCCTTCACCGAAGCCTTAAACTCCTGTCAATATGTTCCATTCAACCTCCGATCAATGAGAAAAAGCAATTTCGCTGTGACCACATACCGACGGTATAACTTATGCTGATATAATCCTTTTATGTTGCCGAAAAAAAAGAGAATGTTACGTCGATAGATGCCTGGAGATAGATCCTGATTGCTGTGACATCAAATAAGTCTTGCTAATAGGCAACACAAACATTTCAAAAATGGATCAAGGGGACCCTGCCATTCTCACGCCGATATGTTCCATGGCTTGAAACATTCGGACCTAATGGAACCCCTGTCACATGATATTCTGCCTAATTGAGCCTGAGGGTGAAAATTAGGTAACAAGACCCAAACTAAAAATTAATCAAACACTGCTCACTCACAGTTATCTCATATTCCTTTTATAGCCAAGAAAATTTATATGGATTTTGGTGCTTACACCTTTTCAAACCTAAATGTTCTACCATCTCCTTTGAAACTAGGTTATCCATACTACCACTATCCACTATAACTTTACAACACTTACCTCATGCCTTGCACATAGTTTGAAAGAGACACCTTATTTAGGATGATTCTTCCTCAACCTCCTTAAGATTTATCAACACTCTCCTCATCATGAGAGATTCAGCTTCTTTTGTTCTTCACCTTTCAAGGATGCATCACTTTCCTCATCCTCTTGTGTCAAGTGGTTCCTCATTGCATCCCTCTTGTTACCTTCTTGTATTTGTGGACACTCATAAGCACGATGGCCAACTTATCCACACTGAAAACACTAACCGAGGAACTCTCTGCTACTACCATTGCATCCTCTTGCTGGAAATTCCTTTTCTTTTGTGCTTTGTCCCACTTCCTTACTCCATTTGGGCTTTTAATCACCCTCAATCTACTTGCCTTTGTTTTTGATCACTTGTCCTTTCTCTACTACAATCCTTCCATGATTTCTCAAATTATTCAATTGCCTTCTTGTTAGCTTTTCCTCGGCCTTCAATGCATATTGGTATGCTTCTTCCACCAAGGCAATCTCAAGCACACTCATTTCATCCTAAATATTAAACTACAAACCTTTCACATACTGGGTTGTCTTCTCCCTATCGATCTCATGTCTTCCCAATCGTATGGTTATCTTGTAGAACTCTTCCATGTAATATTTTACACTCATCTTTCTCTGCTTTGGATTCTACAACCTTTTGAATAACCCCATTTCATAATCCCCAGGTATAATTTTTTCTTCAGTCTGGTCACCATTTGATTCCATCTAGTTATTCAAGGGTCTCCATTCATTACCTGTTCTCTCTATAATTCTCTCCACCATAATGCGGAATGCTCTTTTAATATTTTTTGAGCTAACTTCACCCTTTATGGATCTTTAATTTCTTCTAATTCAAAATACTCTTCTAGCTCTCCTATCCAATCGATTATCTCTTTTGGATTCAATGTTCCTAAATTTTTTTACATATCCATCTTATTGTTCTTAATAATTTTTGAAAGATCTCTAAAAAATCTTTCCTTCCCAGCATCCTCTTGATATCCATCCTCTCTTCCCTAATCATCCAATTCACTTTCTTCTTCACTCATGGTGTCTTTTATGTTTCCAGTGACCACTCTCACCTTATTTCTTATATCATTTTTTATGTCCTCTCTTATCATCTCATGAAATCGCTCCAATACTTCTTCTATCCTAGGAATTCCCCTTCGAGGTGTCATCTTGACAGTTTCTTCAACAAACCTCATGCTTCACCCTACTGTCCACAAAATCATCTCAAATCCCTCACCCACAAGTCCTGGTGTAGACTGCCTCTCACATTTGGTGCTCTGTCTACATGCTCAAGACCACCAACTCTAATACCATTTGATGTAGCAATAAAACCTCCGATATAATATTAATTTGACAACTTCATTTGTCAATTAATAAATCAGATTTTGAATTAAACCATGTAAGAAAATTTAAAATTTAATCCACTCAACGCTATATAGGCATATTTCCTCAAATTAAATATTGTCTAAATTTGAATCAATAGAGCATACAAAGATTATTCTTAGACTAGTATTACATAACTAATAATCAAAATATGTTTTCAATCTGCATTATGTACAAGCAACTACAAATCAAGTTGATCTCCATATGGCACTACAAATTTTCATATCTTTGAATTATTGTTGCTATCTATCTATTGCCCTCATCTTGACCTGTCGTGGCTACTTGCCAATCAGCTAAGGTTGCTCTTCACATGCCTCACTTTGCTGGTGCAACCTATGTTTCAAATAATAATTTTGGCCTTCCCTCAAAATCATGGCCTTTTGTATACTTCCTAGCATCTAACAACAAAGTTGTTCTTCTTACTTTAGCAAATGTGGTAATGTGCTCATGGTCATCCTGTTGTTTAAGCGATTTTCTTTCCTTTTCTACCCACATCTTTTCTGACCTCCCAATCTCTTTGAATGCTCCTTATAGGAATTAAGCTTGGATTTGTTCACATGTTTCCCAACACATTTCCTTGTTAACTTCCTATGCCCCCAATACTTGAATAGTGAAAAGGGTCTGTGTAAGAAAGTCGTGTTCTCACTTATTCTTGTAGCACAAGTTTCCCCCTGCTTTCTTGCATCCAACCTCCTCCCCTAGCTACACCCAAAATCTACTTTATTAAAAAAAATGCCCCTTCAATACATTGGTAGCGAATATTCTTCTTCCCTCTATCTGCAATTTTGGGTATTTTCTTTTTTTAATTTGGTAGATTTTCTCATTCTTTAAGGGAGACACCCCTTCATATTCCCTTCACTTGACATTCTTGAAAAGTATTATCTCTTTAAATTTAAAATAAGATAAATAAATTTCATAATGCTACCACTTTTAGGTATATAAAATGAATGATTTGTAAATCAACTGAGTGCAGGATGCAACAAACACCAAAAACAAAGAAAAATAAAGTAAATTATTATTTTTGGGTGATGCAGGATTGACCATTCGCTTGAGTGCTCCTGCAAAACATATTAAGATGAGGATTAGAAGAATTAAGATGAGGATTAGAATTAATGCTAAAGTTGGAGAGATGTTACTGATGGTCTCTAGTATGTTGTATGATCTCTGCTATTGTTCCTGAGGAAGTATGTGTTGCTACAAGTTGATGAAAGTTTTTGCTACAGGAAGTTGCTTTGAAGATTGTTTAGGAGAATGCTCTACATTCCTCTACCTTTGAAGATATGGTCTTGTAGTTTGGGATTCAACTTTTATTCTCTATGGATTTTGCACTCCTATCTTTCCAAGTCACCCATGTTGTCGAGGAGGTTTTTGGTAATTGCAGTGAGTTGGCAGTTTTTGTTGCTTGTTAGGATTGGTATGGAAAATGCTCCACATTTTTGTGCATTGATTTTTATACTTCTACAATTTGGTGAAAATGCTTTCAATTTTTGTGCAGTGTCTCAATTTAGATTTCATGTGATTGTGTTTACTGCAAGTTGGGCTTCTAATGTTCTATCTCATGTTGTGTATTATGTGCTTCTAGGATGAAGAGTTCTATTTTTGTTTGGTGTATGGTGGTTTTTTGTGGCATGACAGTGTAAAATAAGTATGTGGAAGTGTTGTTGGATATTCATGGAATGTCCCTTTGTGGTCCACACATCAATGGTTGATCTCTTTGGTGCCGCATATTGTTTTGAGTTGGTTTTCTGGGTAATTTGTGGATGTCTGGCCAATATGGATTGTTCTCTTGTTCACGCTATGTGCTTGGGGGTCTGGGCCATCATTTGAAGTTGTGTTTGGGCCTTTACCTATCTTGTTGAGAACCACATTGAGTAAATTTAGTTGAAAGTGTGTTTTTGGGCCTACTGGTAATGTGCTACACATTTCATCTTTTCATTTTCTTGTTTCCTACTTAGGTTGATGTGCGCCTACATTTTTGTTGGTTGGGATCACATTGGAAGTTGTAATAAGCTAATTTTGGTCCTCTATATCTCTTGGTTAGGACCACATTATGTTTTTGTGTCCGACTTATTGAGTTTATTGTTTATCTTCTATGTTGGTCGACCTAATTGGTATTTTGAGATCTTGCAAAGGATATAAATGAAATAATAAATTAGATACAAGGAGAGTGAGAGTGTGGTGGTGTATGATTATGGAATGATGTAGTGATTTATGGAAAAAAATGATCAGATGAGCTTTAACGCCTCAATTAGTAGAGTGTATTGTTGACATATGTAGTAATTTCATATCTTCATGTATCTTGCTATTAGACAATGAGTCTCTTCAACAACTCCTTATATCTTGTATCTTTCCATAGGTTTGTGTGCCTTAGCCTACAAGTATTTTGTATCTTTCCCTAAGGTTGTGTGCCTTAGCCTGCAAGTCTTTTAGGGAGCAGCGTGTTTCCTTAGGCAGTGATCCTTAAAAAAAATTGTAATTTTGTAAGCAATGAGATTCCTAGATTGTGAGATTTCTCACCATGGTTTTTCCCTTCTTGAGTTTTCCAAGTAAATCTAGTGTTATCTTGTGCATGTGTGTCCATTGCCTTATCTTTCATTTTTGTTGATTTGATTAAGTATTGTTGATCTGTGTAAGGGTTACTGATCTTGTAAAAAGTTTGTATTTTCATATTTATGAAGGGTTTAAGATTTGAATGTTGGTTCGTGGCAACCGATCATGCTATACTATACAATCTTCATCTATCCTTGTTGGGGTCCAAGGCTGGGCTGGGTCCTAGGTGGGGGTTCGAGGGTGGCAGCCCCTGAGAAACTTTTATTTTTTATTTTTTTTGCGTCATCGCTAAAAAAGGAAAAATCATTGAAAAAAGAAAAAAAACACTTTGTAGAACCCTAATCTGGAAGCTTCTAAGCTTGTTATAAGGGGTTGGAATGGGAGTTATAGTATGATGAAAAAGGCAATTATTCATGACATTATAATAAGTTTTGCACTGGATAATAAAATCATTGGATGGCTTTGGTTTTGTGGATGTAGCCTAGATTGGGTGAACCACGTTAAATTCTCTGTGTGTTTTATTTCTTTTTTTATTGATTAAATATGCATTTAACTTGTTAGATATCTTCCTTCTATCCCTAACATTGAAGGGTTTAAGTTTTTATAGATACTAACTCACCCCCCCTTAGTATCCAGGTGTGTTCAACAATTGGTATCAGAGCCAAGTTCCTTTGAAGAAGCTTAACTATGTGAGGAAAGGACCGAGATGGCACATGATGTATCTTACAAGGGTCCTAGGTTTGATGGGACAAATTACACCTTTTGGAAAGTAAGAATGGAAGGTTATCTAAACTCTCTAGGGCTTAATGTTTGAAATTCTGTAAAGGATGGTTACACTACTCCCAATGCTCCTCCAATAGATCCAATAGATCCAATTGAGATTAGGTTGTATGAGAACAATGCCAAGGAAAAGAATGTTATCATGTATATATGTATGTGAAAAGCTTAGTAGAATTTATGAAGGAGATAATAAAGTGAAGCAAGCCAAGATGCAAATCTTTAAGAGTAGATTTGAGACCTTGAGGATGACAAAGGATGAAGACATTGCTAGTTATACATGGTTCGCGTGGATGAAGTAGTTACTGGAATCAAAGGTCTTGGTGGAGAAGTGAAAGAAGATGAGATTGTGAAGAAGGTTTTGAGATGTCTCCTTAAATCTTATAGTCATAAGGTATCTACTATTGAGGAGTCTAAGGAATTGGATAAGTAAGTATTTAGTAGATGAAATATTTGGTGCTCTCACAACCTTTGAAATGAGAGAGTTTGACAAAGATGCTCCAAAGAAGGAATCGACATTCAAATCTAGTTAAAAGATAGAAGATGAAATAACAAATCAGAATGATGAATTTGACGAGGTAGAAGAAAACTTTGTGAGAAGATTGAAGAAAGGCACCAAAAAATACAAAAGTAAGTTACCTTTCAAAAGATTCAATTGTGGGAGAATTGGTCATTTTGCCTCTAAATGTCCTTTTAAAGAATCAAAAGATAGAAACAAAAGAGAGAAGTTTAAAAGAAGTCTCTATTCCAAGGAGAGCATTTTTTATTCATAAGATGAGGATAATGATTCAAATGATGAAACCCTATTCATGGCTATGAAAGACAAAAAGGGTGATATTGAAAAATATAAGTCTGGTACTTTGCAAGTTGATAGAAATAATGAAAGATTAATGGTTGTGTGGACTATCTTTCATGCAAAGGAAGAATAAAATGCTTGGGTGATTGACATTGGTTTATCTAACCACATGACTGGTGACAAGGGAAGGTTCATTAGTCTTAAAAAGTGTAATGGTGGAGCTATTAAGTTTGGTTGTGATGAATCAGCATAAATTTATGGAAAGGGGGCTATATCCATTGATGGAAAGAACAAGACTAAGGATGTCCTCTATGTCAAAAGGACTAAACCATAATCTCCTCAGTGTCAGTCAGATGTGCAATAAAGGATATTGTAGACACTGAAATTTGGTCTAAGCCTGCGACTTCAATTTCTTCATAATTTTTATTGTCATGGTCGTGATTAAATAATATTAATTATTTAATTACTTTCTAAAGTCCTTTCTCATCTATTAATTAGATAAATTTTAATTATTTAATTAATTCACTTTAACATTTATTCATCTATTAATTAAATAACTTTAATTATTTAATTAATTCGCATTATCTTTATTCTATCCTGATTAATTAAATAAACGTTCTTTATTTAATTACGTCACTAATTAACTTTATCCTCCTTAAATTAAATAAATTCTTATTTAATTTATCTTTATCATATTTTCAACTATAATTAAATAAATATTTTAATACTTTAATTATTCATTTAACCTTTTCTTTACTCAATTAAATAAATCTTATTAATTTAATTAATCCCTAAATGTCGAATCTTGAATTAAATAATCATTTAATTCATAAAAGTATATTTTTGACATATTCTTCTATATTTAGATAAATGTTTAAGTTATCTAAGTATTCATTCTCACTTGACTCGAGATCTATTTAAATCAGTCAGTTATCTCCTGATTTAATGTCTGAGTGTCTTTCGTGAATAAACTCTCTGTCATAACCAATTAGTTATCTAGTTAAGATGCTTATGCATGTACACATTATTAATTAAATATCTTTATTTAATTAATTAGTTTATGTGTGTGTTCGAATAGATCATTTATGTTATTCTATCTTTATCCTTCTCATGCAATCATTATTCTTCTAATTTTTGGATACTTTCAACTAGAGATTAAATCATTATTTAATCTTGATCTCTATTCTTAGGTTTTATCACTCACATCAGTACTAACACTTATCTCAATGCATGTCGAATCTTTTAATCTGAATTTTTTGTTTATCTTTCAATCTCGACCTCTCATTTGAATGATCAATTCTCTATAAATTGATCTGGCTTTCATCATTGTCTCTCCTCCTGAAATTGTATGACTTTTGGAGCACTTGTTTAATCTTTGATATTTTGCTATAATCACATACATAAAGGCTATACTTGCATGCATACTAAAAATTTGAGGGAAAGAATACCATCACGGTGAAATGGAGAAGGACAATTGAGGTCATTCATGGAAGGATGTAGATACTAGGTGAGATCGCTCTTTGTTTATGTAAATGCTTTCTTTGTGCTTTGTTTTTTAGCTTTAGATTATGATTTGAGTTTAATTTCTTTGTCAATGCTTTAATCTTGCTTTGTTTTCATGATGTTACATTGGTGAACCCGATGTGAAGACACGTTCTTCACAAATCCGTAGACATTTTATTCAGTTTTTGCAGGTATCATACGACCCGACACATATGATAGAAAAAATGACACAATTGATATTACGAACCGCATTTGATGAATACAATGACGCATCTGAAAAATCAATGCATCCATGGATTTTTGCAACGCAATTGATTGGTGCAAATCTGTGACACATCTACTATTTTGCTCGTCGCATCTGACTGGTGAAATTTTTGAGTTCAATTTTGATTTACAATTTTTCATTATGTTTTTATTTCAACTAATTCTCGGTTTGTAGCATGTGTTTTAAAGAGTTAATATAGTGTTTGCAGGACATAGTGTAGAACACAAGTTTTTGAAACCTTTTTGTAGGATGATTGATGAAGACCAATTCAAAACTACTAATGAATTGTTTTGCAGGATGTGTGTCGAAGATTATTTTGAAACAAATTGTTTAGTAGATTAGATAATTGTCATTTGGGCTTAAAATTTACTACTGTCTACTCTGTTTGGTGCAAAAGCATGATTTTTTAGTACCTGATTCAGTATATAGGAGTATCCTCTCCCCTTTTGCATTCGTGTGATCCTGGGTGTAAGAGAAACTATTACTGACTCTAGCTGGGCCTGTCTTGGTGGGAAAAAGTAGTCACCCCAAGACGACTCAAACCGGTAACACGCTAAACCCAAGCGACTTCCAGTCGTTATATAAATGTGGGTACTTGAGGAAAGCTCAAGTATCACAAGGATTGTTTTGACAAGAAAGGCATCAATGGCCTCTTGCCGCATGGATGATCCCCCACGAACGGAATGCCCGTACTAAAAATCCATTGTTTCTAGTTAAGCCAAAAACCTTTATCTATTTGTTGGTGTAGTTGGTCGGACCTATGAAGTTGTCTCACATTCTTATGGTTCATAGTAGAGATGAGAAGTATGCCATGGGAGTTTCATGGGTATTGTAGCTTGGCTGCCCCGGAGAAGTGAGTGTCGTGGAGAGGAGCCAGTGGGGTCAAGCTACTAGTCATCCGCTTTGAATAAGCATAGCTGGGGTAAAACCCAAGTGAGAACTCAACAAGTATTGTCTTTCACAGCCTTAGGATTGTACTTGTTTTTTGAAGTATTACATGTTTACATGCGTAAAAATACATTACTTTTTGATTGTCTTTATTTTCCAAAAATCTGATATGAAACAGTGTCAAAACTTGCAATTTACCAGAAAACTACATTTGTTCATCAGAAAATTGCAATTGTCAAGCAGAGTCACATTTTACTATCAATTAGTCGCATCTTCCAAAACAAGTCTAAACTATCATTTTCTAGAAAATTAAGTCGCATCTGTTTAGGTTTTAGCCACATCTGTTACTTAGATACACATCTGTTAATTTTTAAACCACAATTGTTATCCTGGGTCACATACGTCTAGTCTGCTAACACCTCAACTATTGGAAAATTACATCTCTCAAATCCCCAGTTGCATATGATACAGTTAGTTGCATCTCTCAAACCCTGAGCTGCATTTGATAGAGTGTGTCGCATCTACCTGATACAAACCCGAGACATAAGTTCACCAGAAAACTGCATATGATCCAAAAAATCACATCTGCTTATTTTTGCGATGCATCTGCCTTTCTGAACCGCAATTGTCTAAACATCAAAACACCAAAATTCACTGTCACAATCCGAAACCAAAATAGTCATACTAGTCTCTGATTTATCCTTTTACACAGATCCTTGCATAGAAACCAAAAAATTTGCTCACATTTTGCACAATTGCATCCTTTAGGAATAATAGCAATAGGGCATCCTAGTTGTAAATCTTACTTTCATCTTACGAGTATTTATTATCTTCATATAGATTAAAATTTTAGGAAAATCACTTTTGTAGACTTTAGAATAGGTCAAATTTCCATGCTTTGAATAAACCCTTGCTTCAATGAAATTTGTCATTCAACCTAGTTATTTGTCACACATATCCTTTGTCCTCTGTGTGAGTTCTCCCAGCTCATTAGTCTAGTTTGGGAGCTCACCTTTTCTTTTGGTCCTAGTCCTACAAAGGTCCCTTGACAAAACTAAATTGAAGCCTTGGTTAAAATTTAGGTGGTAACCTCTTTTTAGAATCTTCCAAAATTGATTACCCTTAAAAGCTTTCTTAGACTTTTGCATACTTAGACATAGTCATTCTAGGACATCATCATTTTATACATTCCTTATTTTCCAAAAAAGACCAAAAAAAATAGTTTCATTAGCATTCATCCCTTATAAAAAAAAATCCAAAAACATAGCTTAGGTTGCACACCTTATACTTAAGTCACCCTCTTTGCATTGTCATACCTTAGACCTCATATCACATACCTTAGTCATACTCCATCTTTTTTCATAACCTCACCACCATGTCTACAATTTACCTTGATATGCTTGTTAGTCAAGTTGAAACGAGTTACTCCATAATGGTCAATGCCAAAAAGCCATAGACTTCAAAAGAAAATTTATCCAATCCAAATGCCAATCAACGTCAACCCAAGGTCAAATACCCACATACCCTTCCTACCAACAATCCATAAGTCCTAGTTCTCCATCCATCTACCCTCATTATCAAGAGTCCCTTAGCATAATCCATGCCATTAATCCACAACAAACATTCACTTATCACACTTATCCTAACCTTGACAAGGGAAACCAACCTTCCAAGCCTCCACGTCCTATCCTAGTCCTTCATCAACTAATCCCTTCCAAGCCTTCATGTCCTATCCTAGTCCTTCATCCACTAATCCCTTCCAAGCCTTCATTTCCTATCCTAGTCCTTCATCCACTAATCCCTTCCAAGCCTTCATTTCCTATCCTAGTCCTTCATCCACTAATCCCTTCCAAGCCTTCATTTCCTATCCTAGTCCTTCATCCACTAATCCCTTCCAAGACACTCCATCTCAATCTACATTTAGTCATGAAAATACATCTATTCATGGTCTCCAAAGTCACATCCCATCTACTAAACTTGAGGATACATGTCAAATGGAAATTCCAAAGTATGGCATCATGGTTGCACCTTCATGTCAAGATCAAAGTAGTCTATCCCATGACCCTATCTTTAAGTCCATCCAAGAAGTACTTCTAGATAATCACGACATCCAAAACACACCTATCCTTGATCAAGATTCCATTCCCATCCTTCATCCACTAATCCCTTCCAAGCCTTCATTTCCTATCCTAGTCCTTCATCCACTAATCCCTTCCAAGACACTCCATCTCAATCTACATTTAGTCATGAAAATACATCTATTCATGGTCTCCAAAGTCACATCCCATCTACTAAACTTGAGGATACATGTCAAATGGAAATTCCAAAGTATGGCATCATGGTTGCACCTTCATGTCAAGATCAAAGTAGTCTATCCCATGACCCTATCTTTAAGTCCATCCAAGAAGTACTTCTAGATAATCACGACATCCAAAACACACCTATCCTTGATCAAGATTCCATTCCCAACCATATTATTCAAGAAAAAACCATCGTTGATCAAGACACTACTATTTAGAAAGCCAAAATGATCCACTCCTTGATCTTTATTCCATTCATGATCAAACACTTGAAGACAACCCTATCCAAGTACCAAACATACCCATTTCCCAAAATGAGAAAATTGCCTCCTTTGGACACATAGATGATATTCCTCTAGAATGTGAGTCTCCTACTCTAAAAATATTTGTAAATGATCAAGCTATAGATAAGTTCATTGGACTCTATGAAAATGACCATAAAGACAGTTTCTACATCGACTTGGAAGCACCAATAGAATCATTTGAATTTGATGTCACAAAATCACAACAAAGATATCCAACATGTCAATGAAGCTAAGACATCCTATCAACTAGGATCATCCACTTTTATCAAATCTGGCTTTCTTGTAGAGGAAAAGATTCCAAGTAAAAGTTTCCACATACACAATGATGGGTTAGCATCTTGCTTTCAAAACAAAAACTACCTCGTCGAAAATAGAATCTGTCAAAGTATGCAATATCAAGGAAAATGACTAGGCATACATGAGCAAGGAATTCTACAACTAGTACAATTTTAGGCAAATCCTAGACATCAAGATCTTGGTTATCCTCCAGTCAGCAAATCTATGATGTTAATGGTACCTCCCCGATATTGGGGGAAACTTTATCTGATACAAACATCAAAATGGAGGCCATGAGTAGTTCTTACCATAAGGTTGTTTCCAACACTCCTTCCATCCATACCATAAATTTTCATTCCAACATGAATAAACCTTCAATTTGGAACCAACATAAACAAAAGTCTTACAAATTCAAAGTTCAAAATCAAATATCAAAGGCCATTGAATCAAATCAAAAATACAAGTGAACAAATAAAGTTAAAATGGATCCCAAAGAAAAGTGGATCAAGGAAAGAAAATAGTTCAAAAGTAAAAGTCAATCAAAATGTGGAGCCATAAGAAAAGAGGACTTCCACATATAATAAATTTCCACCTCCTTTAAAATGGTCATCATACAAGGCTTATAAAATTCATGGTTCCAAACATTATCCCAATCCAAAATCTAGTCTCCATCATCCATCACCCCAAGTTTGGCAAATGAAAATTCCTACATCTAAATTTCCAAACACATCTACAATCATCCATCATAATCCTACATCTCGCCTAAAGTCTAAAAATCCTATGTCACAAATCTGTCGCATCTTGTCAGCAACTCTTTATTGTAAGGACTCCCATGGCACTCTATCGCGTTTCTGTATTCTAATAAGGCCAACTCTAGTATCAATAAGGATCACAAGGACATCAATCAATTATATTCAAGCATTATGATCCTGACAAGGAAACTGCTTCATAAAGGTCATTATTGGCATATCATGACACCATTCTTTACATCAGCACCATCAATGGATTCAACACAATAAGTGATCATCTAAAGCATCAAGGCCATCTAGAAAATACAAAAAAATGAAAAAAAAAAAAAATTCACCTTGATGAAAACCTGACAAACAAGCATCTTGGTGACACTAGAAAAAAAAACAATAAAAAAAAGAGTCGAGAAAAATTTCATCCAATAGTGAAGACCATGCTTATGGTGCTTTGGATAAGTACCATGATGAAAACCTGACAAACAGGCATCATGCGTAAGAAATTATCTATGTGGACTATTACACTTGGGGGCAAGTTGTCTCATCTCCCATACCCTTTATATAACATTTATTATGATATTTCCATCTATCCATCTAAGCCCTACCACTCATGTCCATTTTCCCACCTACTTTTATCTTGATAAGGACTGGGGTACAAACATAAATCATGCTTTGGAAAAACTCTTGACATGTCTATTCTTTGGTCATACACTATCCATGAAATATAATGTCATAGCCTTCATAGCATTTTCCAAGCCCATACCTTGAAGAAAATGAGTTATCCTTATATGACATAGTCCCTGGAGACCATATGATAATTTTTCAAGCCATAATCCTCATGTCAGTTATCTTTTACCAAAGCTACCCATCATCTATTCATACCTATCGCATGCCTTTGTTTTTCCCTTGTCAATGGTCTAAGGATCTTCCATCATCCCATCCAATCCTAAAAAGTCATTCCAAAGGAAACAATCCCAATCCATACAATCTTGCTATGCATCCTAGCACATCATTCAAAACATTCCTTGGCTTTGTTTCTAGCCTTGCTGCAAACCTTGATCCTTTAGTCGCATTATCGTCATCCTCATGTTGTTTCAAGATGTGTCCTTCCCACATCAAAAAACATCGTCACCATCCTCATCACCTATCAATTGGTTTTTAGCTTGACTAGAGGAAAGTTCATGGTTGTCCTTGGATTCTTGTGCATTCTTGCTCGCTTTCTTGTAGGCACCATTCACATGCATTTGTCATGATCCTCATAAATCCTAAGACATCACAAAATGTCCTGAAAAATCTAAAAACATTAGAAAACTTCAAAAAGACAAAAAAATCAAAACATGTCAAAAATAAAAAAAGAGTCAAAGTCAGTCGTACTTGTCAATCTTTGTCATTTGTTGAACTAAATTCCCTCTGCAATTGGACGTAGGTAAGGCCATCTGTCAATTTTCCCCTAAGACATTAGGTCGGTCCTTTTAGGTTTGTCTGTGTAAAATCATGGCTCAATCCATTTGTCTATATGACAAGGTCATTGGTTGTGTCGAACTACAAGGTCTTTGTGTGTATAATGTAGGCAAGGCCATCAAATGATGAGCCCCTAAGGCCACACTAGGTCAGTCCATTAGGGTTCATCACATTCACTGTCACACACATCTCATATTTGTAAATCACTCAGATATTTTTCAGTCAATCTTGTAAGTCAAATTCTAGTTGAACTATGAGGTCTTTGTGTGTATAACGTAGGCAAGGCCATCAATCGATGAGCCCTCGAGGCCGCACTAGGTCAGTCCTTTAGGGTTTTTCATCACACACAATCAATTGTTAGCACATCATATCAAGTGACGCATCAACAAGATGAACAAGTCAACAATGTTATCAAGTCAAATCAAACAAATTTCCAAAGCAACAACTAAAAAAAATCAACTTATGTCT
The DNA here is from genome assembly GCA_007258455.2 of Sequoia sempervirens. NCBI lineage: Eukaryota > Viridiplantae > Streptophyta > Pinopsida > Cupressales > Cupressaceae > Sequoia > Sequoia sempervirens. Next base: position 24,876 of record VDFB02226568.1, on the reverse strand, counting down.
GCTGCAAGATGTGTCCTTCCTGAAAACATACATCATCAAAACAATCAACCTACGTCTTATACAGGATGAGTCCTTCCTGAATACAGACACTTTCAAACAATCATCATAGCCTTACATAGGTTGTCACATCAACGACATTAGACTCAACATCGTATACGATACGTGTCTTTTTGAAACCAGGCTTTTGTCATGCCTTATATAGAGTCATAAAATTGAAACCAAACTCAATGTCTAATACAGTATGTGTCCTTCCTCAAATCAGGCTCTATCAATCAATCATCTTATTAATCAAAACAATCAAACAAACGGATCAAGTTTTGGCAAATAATTTTACTGGCTTTGACTTTATGTCTTGTTTATCTTATCATTTTATTTATCTTTAATTTGGAATCTAGATACTAGCTTTCTCAAGGATGTCCCATAAAGGATTTATAGAAGCAACGATGTATCAGAAATCCATTTTCTTTGACTATTGTTTGTCGACTGTCTTTTAAATTTGGATTTTGAGTCATGTTACTAGTTTCCTCAAGGATGTCCCATGCAGGATTTAGAGGAGCGCTAACATCTCATGACCTATCTTTTATTGTTTGTTGTTTGTGTTTTTTCTTGACAAAAAGATTGGGGCAACTGTTCCATTAGTATGAGTTAGGAAATTCCTTGTCTGTGAATGTCTATTGTTAGTAGGTGGATAGCCTTATACACCTTGATCTATGTCATATCATGGTGTTTGTCTCCATTTGTATTAGTTACCACCCAATGATGATAAAGTGCAAAGCCTTTTGTGATTTTGAAAAATATCGAAGATTGCTAATACTAACATCCATGTCTTTTATTATTAATTTTTTTCCACTCTAATATCTCTTCTTTTCTACATCTTCATCATCCTTATCTATTTTCCCCTATCCTTTTGTTATTTTTATTCTATATTTTGATTGATAAGACCTAATTTCAGGAGAGACACATACCAAATAAGATGTTGAGTCTGGTTTCGAGTTTGTGACTATCTGTATAAGGCATGACAAAATCCTAGTTTCAGAAAGACACGTATTGTATAAGACATTGAGTTTGATTCCGTTGATGTGATAACCTATGTAAGGACATGTTGATTTGTTTGAAAATGTCTATATCCAGGCAGGATTCATCCTATATATGACATAGGTTTGATTGTTGTGTTGATATTTTTTTTTTGGGATGGACACATCTTGTAGCAGATTTAAGTTGATTTGTTTTATTTGTTGCTTTGGAATTTTTTTTTATTTGACTTGATGAGATTGTTGACTCATTGATCCTGTTGATGCATGACTTGATGTGATGTGCTGAAAATTGACTGTGTGTGATGACGAACCCTAAAGGACTGACCTAGTGCAGCCTCGGGGGCTCATTGATTGATGGCATTGCCTACATAATACACACAAAGACCTTGTAGTTTGACTAGACTTTGACTGACAAGACTAACTATAAAAATATTGATTTATATGAAGATATCTGACGTGTGGGGTAGTGCATGTGACGAACCCTAATGGACTGACCTAGTGCGGCCTCAGAGGCTCATCAATTAATGGCCTTGCCTAAGTTATACACGTAGATACCTCATAGTTTGACATGACCAATGACCTTGTCATATAGGCAAATGGATTGAATCATGATTTTATATAGACAAACCTAAAAGGACTAACCTAGTGCCTCAGGGGCACAATGACATATGGCCTTGCCTACATCCAGTCGTAGAGGCAACATAGTTTGACAAATGACATCATGAAAACAAAGTGGGATTAAAGCATTAACAAAGCAATTAAACTCGAATCGTAATCTAAAGCTAAACAATAAAGCACAAAGAAAGCATAAACATAAACAAAGAGTGATCTCACCCAGTATCTACATCCTTCCATGAATGACCTCGATTGTCCTTCTCCATTTCGTTGTGATGGTATTCTTACCCTCAAATTTTTAGTATGCGCACAAGTATAGCCTTTATGTATGTGATTATAACAAAATATCGAAGATTAAACAAGTGCTCCAAAATTCATACAATTTCGGGAAGAGAGACAATGATGAAAGCCAGATCAATTTATAGAAAATTGATCATTCGAATGTGAGGCTGAGATTGAAAGATAAACAGATGACTCAGATTAAAATATTCGACATTAATTTATCATATTCAAAACAAATCAATAGAAGTTCTTTTGATAATGGAAAAGGAGAAACTTATTATAACTTTTGTTTGTATTTGAAGAGGTTAATGTATGAGGAGTTCCTCTATTATGCTCGAACATGCACTTATTTTAGGTGCTTATTTATTCTCTATCGGTATTTACAGACTAGTAACAAGTCGAAACATGGTTAAAGCACTTATGTGTCTTGAACTAATACTCAATGCGGTGAATTTAAACCTAGTAACATTCTCATATTATTTTGATAGTAGGCAAGTAAAGGGGGATATCTTCTCGATCTTTGTTATAGCTATTATTGTTGCTGAAGCAACTATTGGATTAGCTATTGTTCTGGCAATATATAGTAATAGAAAATCAACTCGTATCGATCAATTTAATTTGTCAAAATGGTAATAGAGATCTCCTTCCATATGAAGAATTTGTAGACCTATTCCTATTCAAATAGATACCAGGCCTGTCTCTTTAAAAATAGATCTAGATCTCTCTTTTCTCTTTATTTTAGAGAGATTTATTATAAGTATTACGATCAATCAAGAGCATAATTCATATTTAACTCACTATCCAAATGATCTGTCTAACACGATTAGACCAAATTGGGTCAAATATGTCTCTTTTATAAAACAAACAGATAGAATCTGAATCTATTCATTATATCACCGATAATACAATTATTGATTTGCTTGATATTTATAATATATCATCATTGGCCATATATTAAAAAATCTTATTCAATTAAAACTTTTTATATGATAACTAATGGAGTTCTTAGATCCAATGGCACATTTAGTCAAAATTTATGATACATGTATTGGTTGATGCATTGAGATAAGTGTTAGTACTGATGTGAGTGATAAAACCTAAGAATAGAGATCAAGATTAAATAATGATTTAATCTATAGTTGAAATTATTCAAAAATTAGAAGAATAGTGATTGCATGAAAAGGATAAAGATAGAATAACAGAAATGATCTATTTGAACGCATGCATAAATTAATTAATTAAATAAAGACATTTAACTAATAAATGTGTACATGCATAAGCATCTTAACTAGATAACTGACTAGTTATGACAGAGAGTTTATTCACGAAAGACACTCAGACATTAAATCAAGAGATAACTGACCGATTTAAATAGATCTCGAGTCAAGTGGGAATGATTAATTAGATAACTTAACATTTATCTAAATATAGAAGAATATGTCAAAAATAGACTTTTATGAATTAAATGATTATTTAATTCAAGATTCGACATTTAGGGATTAATTAAATAAATAAGATTTATTTAATTGAGTAAAGAAAAGGTTAAATGAATAACTAAATGATTAAAGTATTTATTTAATTATAGTTGAAACTATGATAAAGATAAATTAAATAATAATTTATTTAATTTAAGGAGGATAAAGTTAATTAGTGACGTAATTAAATAAAAAATGTTTATTTAATTAATCAAGATAGAATAAAGATAATGTGAATTAATTAAATAATTAAAGTTATTTAATTAATAGATGAATAAATGTTAAAGTGAATTAATTAAATAATTAACATTATTTAAACACGAGCATGACAATACGAATTATGAAGAAATTGAAGTCGCAGGCTTAGACTAATTTTTAGTGTCTACAATTTGCCCCTCTTTGATACAATGTCATTTCGGTGTTGTATCAAAGAAAATTGATCAAAAACATGCCCCAGTGTAGAATAAGTGAAGGTATGCCCCCTCAGAAAAATTGACAAATTTTCAAAAAATTCCAAAAAACTTGGAAATAGTCCCGATTAGTCAATTTGATAGCCAAAAGTTCAATGGAGTTGACAGAAATTAGTTTGGAAGAAGTTATAATGCAAGAAAGAAGAAATGTTAGAGCAGAAAAAAAGATGAATAATAAAAGACATGGATGTTAGTATTAGCAATCTTTGATGTTTCTCCGAACCACAAAAGGCTTTGCACTTAATCATCATTGGGTGGTAACTAATACAAATGGAGACAAACACCACGATATGACATAGATCAAGGTGTGCAATATCATCCACCTACTAACAATAGACAGTCGCAGACAAGGAATGTCCTAACTCATACTAAGGGAATAGTTGCCCTAGTCTTTTTCTTAAGACAAACCACATACAACAAACAATAAAAGACGGGTCATGAGACGTCATCGCTCCTCTAAATCCTTCATGGGACATCCTTGAGGAAACTAGTAACATGACTCAAAAATAAAATTTAAAAGACAGTCGACAAACAACAGTCAAAGAAAATAGAATACTGAGACATCGTTGCTTCTCTAAATCCTTCATGGGACATCCTTGAGAAAGCTAGTAACAAGATTCCAATCATAAATTCAAATGAAATGATAAGACAAATAAGCCACAAAGTCAAAACCAGTAAAATTATTTTGCCAAAACTTGATCTATTTATTTGATTGTTTTTATTGATAAGAGGATTGATTGATAGAGTTTGATTTCAAGAGAAACACATACCGGATAAGACGTTGAGTCTGGTTTCGATGTTATGACTATCTGTATAAGGCATGACAAAATACTGGTTTAAGAAAGACACGTATCGTATAAAACGTTGAGTCTAATGTCATTGATGTGATAACTTGTGTAAGGCTATGTTGATTGTTTGACAGTGTCTATATTTAGGAAGGACACATCCTGCATAAGACATAGATTGATTGTTTTGATAATGTCTATTTTTTAGGAAGGACACATCCTATAGAAGACATAAGTTGATTTCTTTTGGTTGTTGCTTTGGCAATTTGTTTGATTTGACTTGAAGATATTGTTGACTCGTTGATCCTATTAATGCGTGACTTGATGTGACGTGTTGACAATTGAATGTGTGTGATGACAAACCCTAAAGGACTGACCTAGTGTGGCCTCGGGGGCTCATCGATTGATGGCATTTCCTACGTTATACACACAGAGACCTTGTAGTTCGACTAGACTTTGACTGACAAGACTGACTATAAAAAGCTTGATTTGTATGAAGATATCTAATGTGTGTGGTAGTGCATGTGACGAACCCTAATGGACTAACCTAGTGCAGCCTCGGGGGATCATTGATTGATGGCCTTGCCTATGATATACATGCAAAGACCTCATAGTTCGACACGAATAATGACCTTGTCAAATAGAAAAATGGATTGAATCATGATTTTATACAAACAAATCTAAAAGGACTAACCTAATGCCTTGGGGGAACATTGACAAATGGCCTTGCCTACATCCAGTCACAGAGGCAATGTAGTTTGACAAATGACAAAGACTGACAAGTGCAACTGACCCTGACTCTATTTTTGGAATTTTTTTTACATGTTTTGATTTTTTTGTCTTTTGAAGTTTTTGATGTTTTTGGATTTTTTTTAGGACATTTTGTAATGTTTTTGGATTTTTCGATGGTTTTACGTCTTCAGAATAGCCAATGTAAGAACCAAATATGGCATAGGTCAAGTGCTTGCCCCCTGTCGGGTATAAGACCAATTGGTTATGAATAGGATGGGATGGGGGATATGAAATGCACTCGATGTCAATCGTTCCAAGCTATGAAAAAGACAACCATTTTATTATGAAAGGTATAGGAATGGATGGGAAAGATAGGAGATATGTACAGGGATAAGTGATATGTATAGGTAAGTCGGATTAGAATAATGGTAGACAAAGGAGCAGAGTCAACTACACATGGCGCCTATTTGCTAGGTTTTCACCATGGTACTTATCCAAAGCACCACCAAAGTGGTTTTCACTATTGGACGACTTATTTCTCTTTACTATTTTCTTGATTTTTTGATTTTTTTGATGTTACCAAGATGCCTGTTTGCCAGGTTTTCACCTAGGTAATGATAATTTTCTATTTTTTTGATAATTAAGACAAGGCTCTTAGAAGCTATGCGTAGAACTTCTTTAGATGAAGACTGTTGACAGGTGCTAACAATGGTTCTCCTTTAGGAGTAGAGAGTTGATATGCTCCTAATCCAAAAGCTTCTATGAAAATGTAGGGTCCTAACCAGTTAGATTCAAATTTTCCTAGTTTCTCTCTTTCAACTTGATTCTTGGGATTCTCCATTAAAACCAAGTTACCAATGTCAAAATTTATATTCAAGACCTTCTTGTTGTAGTAGTGATGAAGATGATTTTGATATGCTTGGAGATGATCAAATGCCTTCTATCTTCGTTCATCTAGGAATTCTAGCTCATGTAGTCTTGAAACTTGGTACTCTTCATCATCAATATGCCCTTTCAAAGATACCCTTAGAGAAGGAATCTCGACCTCAATAGGCAAGATGGCCTCAAAACCAAATACTAAGGAATACGGAGTGGCACTAGTGGGTGTACAAATGCTTGTGCAGTAAGCCCATAAGGTTGGATTAAGTTGTAAATGTCAATCATGACTAGCATCATTCATAGTATTTTTGAGGATTCTGATGATTGTTTTATTACATGCTTCAACTTAGCCGTTACCTTGTGGGTAATATAGGGTGAAAAAATGGTATTGGATATGGAACTCTTTACAGAGGTGACAGACTTCTTGGTTTTTGAATGGATGGCCATTATCTGTGATAATGGATTGAGGAACACCATACTGACAAATGATATAGTTTAGGATAAACTTAGAAATCTGTGTACCGGTGATGTAGGTCATGGGAATAGCTTCAATCCATTTGGTGAAGTATTTAGTCGCAGTGATGATGAACTTATGGTCATTAGAGGGTGTAGGATGTATTTTTCCTATGAGATTGAGTCCCCATTGGGAAAAGGGCCATGGTGATGTTATGGGACGGAGCTCTTGCGCTGGTGCATGTATCAAATATCTATGTACCTGACATTGGTGACATTTCTTGACAAAGATGTATGCGTCCTTTTCCATGGTAGGCCAATATAAACCTAGTCTTATAATCTTCTTAGCTAAAGTAGGACCACTAGAATGGGATCCACATATACCCTCATGTACCCCACGCAAGGTTGCTTGTGCTTCATCAGTATCGAGACATCTCAACAAGGTATTGTCTAAGGAACATCTATAAAGGGTGTCTCCGATGATGGTGTACTTGGTTGACTTGCAAAGGAATGTCCTACGTTGGTTATTAGAAAGGTCAAGGGGTATGATTTCGGCATGGAGGTAGTCATAGATATTTTTATACCATGGGGAATCAGGACCAACAATATCACACACCATCTCCGAATTTGGGATGTCATAGGCAGGGACCAAAAGTTGTTCTACCAAGAACTCAAACTTAGGCACATTGCTCGATATGTCCAAGAGTGAAGAAATAGTAGCCATGGCATTTGCTGCCCTATTTAGAACACGAGGTATTTGATGAAATTCAACCTTGTCAAAGTACTCCTTGAAACAATCTGTCATGAATTTGTAGGGAGAAATATTTTCATCCTTAGTCTCATAGTCATCATTTACCTGTCGGATTACCAATTGAGAATCACCATAAACCTGTAGGTTCTTGATCTTCCATTTGACTATCATGTGTGATCCTGTCACGAGAGCCTCATATTCTGCTATGTTGTTGGTACACGGAAAGGAAATCTTGAATTACTTAGGGATAGAATCACCCTGTGGTGTGATAAACAGTATACCAGGTCCTGAGCCATGATTTGTATGAGACCCATCGAAGTATAGTTTCCATGTCGTGCCTGTGTCAATGGTGAATATAAACTCATCAGGAAAATATACAACTAAAGGGTGATATGCTTGTATCGGTGCATCAGCCAACTGATCAAAAATGACTTGTCCCTTGATAGCTTTTCTCTCCACATACTGAATATCATATTTTCTAAGTATCATTACCCATTTGGCTAGTCACCCTATTAATGTTGCTTTTCTTAGAAGATATTTTAGAGGATCTATCTTTGCAACCAACATTGTCTGGTGGTTTAGCATATAGTGCCTTAGTTTTTGAGTAGCAAATACTACCACAAGACAAGCACGTTTAATGATACTATAGTTGAGTTCATAACCTACCAAAGTGTGACTGATATAGTATACTGCCCTTTCATGACCCTCATCATCATTTTGTGCAAGCAATGCTCCTAGTGATGAGTGGGTTGTTGAAATATAGAGAATCAATGGTCATCCCTCAATAGGTGGCATTAAGAGTAGTGGTGTGAGGAGGTAATCCTTAATCATTTGAAAGGATTCCTGGCATTTACCTATCCATACAAAGGGTATTCCCTTTCTAAGTAATTGTTGAAAGGGATGTGTCTTATCTGCTAACTGCACTATAAATCTTCTGATGGATTGTAGTCTCCCTTGTAGTGTCCTTAGCTAACTAAGATTAGCTGGTCGAGGCATGTCTATGATTGTTTTTACTTTGGCCAGATCCACTTCAATTCCCCTTCTAGAAATGATGTATCCCAAAAGCTTTCCTAATTTCATGCCAAACACACATTTCTTCAAATTTAGTCTCACTTTATACTCTTCTAGCCTTTGAAAAGTCTTGTCTAAAACCTTTAAATGATCAACCCTTGTCAACGATTTAGCAATAAGGTCATCAAAATAATCCTCCATAAGAGTGTGCATAAGGTTGTGAAATGTAGTGGTCATGACACGCTGATAGGTTCACCAATATAACATCATGAAAACAAAGTGGGATTAAAGAATTAACAAAGCAATTAAACTCGAATCGTAATCTAAAGCTAAACAACAAAGAACAAAGAAAGCATAAACATAAACAAAGAGCGATCTCACCCAGTATCTACATCCTTCCATGAATGACCTCGATTGTCCTCCATTTTTCCGTGATGGTATTCTTGTCGTTATATTTTCAATATGCATGCAAGTATAGCCTTTATGTATGTGATTATAGCAAAATATCGAAGATTAAACAAGTGCTCCAAAAATCATACAATTTCAGGAGGAGAGATAATGATGAAAGACAAATCAATTTATAGAAAATTGATCATTCGAATGAGAGGCCGAGATTGAAAGATAAACAAATGATTTAGATTAAAATATTTGACATGCATTGAGATAAGTGTTAGTACTAAAATGAGTGATAAAACCTATGAATAGAGATCAAGATTAAATAATGATTTAATCTCTAGTTGAAAGTATTCAAAAATTAGAAGAATAATGATTGCATGAAAAGGATAAAAATAGAATAACATAAATGATCTATTTGAACACATGCATAAATTAATTAATTAAATAAAGATATTTAATTAATACATGTGTACTTGAATAAGCATCTTAACTAAATAACTGACTAGTTATGACAAAGAGTTTATTCGTGAAAGACACTCAAACATTAAATCAAGAGATAACTGACTGATTTAAATAGATCTCGGGTCAAGTGGGAATGAATACTTAGATAACTTAAACATTTATCTAAATATAGAAGAATATGTCAAAAATAGACTTTTATGAATTAAATGATTATTTAATTCAAGATTTGTCATTTAGGGATTAATTAAATAAATAAGATTTATTTAATTGAGTAAAGAAAAGGTTAAATGAATAATTAAATAATTAAAGTATTTATTTAATTATAGTTGAAAATATGATAAAGATAAATTAAATAAGAATTTATTTAATTTAAGGAGGATAAAGTTAATTAGTGACGTAATTAAATAAAGAACGTTTATTTAATTAATCAGGATAGAATAAAGATAATGTGAATTAATTAAATAATTAAAGTTATTTAATTAATAGATGAATAAATGTTACATCCTTCCATGAATGATCTTGATTGTCCTTCTCCATTTTTCCATGATGGTATTTTTTCCCTCATATTTTCAGTATGAGTGCAAGTATAGCCTTTATGTATGTGATTATAGTAAAATATTGAAGATTAAACAAGTGCTCCAAAAGTCATCAAATTTTGGGAGGAGTAACAATGATGAAGGTCGGGTCAATTTATAGAAAATTGATCATTTGAATGAAGGCCAAGATTGAAAGATAGACAAACGATTCAGATTAGAACAAAGTAGATTAAAGCATTAACAAAGCAATTAAACTCGAATGTAATCTAAAGCTAAACAACAAAGCACAAAGAAAGCATAAACATAAAAAAAGAGCGATCTCACCTAGTATCTACATCCTTCCATGAATGACCTCGATTGTCCTTCTCCATTTTGTCGTGATGGTATTCTTGCCCTCATATTTTAGTATGTGTGCAAGTATACCATCACAATGGAAATGGAGAAGGACAATCGAGGTCATTCATGGAAGGATGTAGATACTGGGTGAGATCGCTCTTTGTTTATGCTTATGCTTTCTTTGTGCTTTGTTGTTTAGCTTTAGATTACGATTCGAGATTAATTGCTTTGTTAATGCTTTAATCCCGCTTTATTTTCATGATGTTAAGTTTATTTAATTATGATGATGAGAGTCATGAAAGGGGATTATACTATATCAATCGCACTTTGGTAGGTTATGAGCTTAATTGCGCACCATTGAACATTCCTATCTTGCGGTAGTATTTTGCTACTCAAAAAATAAGGCACTATATGCTAAACCTCTAGAAAATGCTAGTTGCTAAGATAGATCCTCTGAAATATCTTCTAAGCAAAGTAGCATTAATAGGGAAATTGGCCAAATGGGTAATGATACTTAGCTAATATGATATCCAATATGTGGAGAGAAAAAATATCAAGGGACAAGTCATTGCTGATCAGTTGGTTGATGCTCTGATACAAGCAGATCACCCATTAGTTAAAAATTTTCCTGGTGAGTTTATATTCACCATTGACACAGGAAGGACATGGAAACTATACTTTGATGGGTCTCATACAAATCATGGCTCAGGAGATGGTATACTATTTATCACACCATAGGGTGATTCTATCCCTAAGTAATTTAGGATTTCCTTTCCATGTACCAACAACATAGCAGAATATGAGGCTCTTGTGACAGGATTACGCATGGCAGTCAAATGGAAGATCAAGAACCTACAGGTTTATGGTGATTCTCAACTGGTAATCTGATAGGTAAATGATGACTATGAGACTAAGGATGAAAAGCTTTCTCCCTACAAACGCATGTCAAATAGTTTCAAGGAGTACTTTGACAAGGTTGACTTTCATCAAATACCTCATGTTCTAAACAAGGCAGCAGACGCCATGGCTACTATTGCTTCACTCTTGGACATACCGAGCAATGTGCCTAAGTTCAAGTTCTTGGTAGAACAACTTTTGGTCCCTGCCTATGACATCCCAGATTCAAAGATGGTGTGTGTTATTGTTGGTCCTGATTCCCCATGGTATAAAGATATCTATGACTACCTCCATGCTGAAATCATACCCCTTGACCTTTCTAATAACCAATGTAGGACATTTCTTCGCAAGTCAGCCCAATACACCATCAATGGAGACACCCTTTATAGACGTGCCTTAGACAATACCCTGTTCAGATGTCTCGATACTGATGAAGCACAAGCAACCTTGCGTGGGGTACATGAGTGTATATGTGGATCCCATTCTAGCGGTCCTACTTTAGCTAAGAAGATTATGGGATTAGGTTACTATTGGCCTACCATGGAAAAGGACTCATGCATCTCTGTCAAGAAATGTCACAAATTTCAAGTACATGGAGATTTGATACATGCACCAACACAGGAGCTCCATCCCATAACATCACCATGTCCCTTTGCCCAATGGGGACTCGATCTCATAGGAAAGATACATCCTACATCGTCTAATGGCCATAAGTTCATCATCACTACAACTAAATACTTCACCAAATGGATTGAAGCTATTCCCATGACCTACATCACTGACACAGATTTCTAAGTTTATCCTAATCTATATCATTTGTCGGTATGGTGTTCCTCAATCCATTATCATAGATAATGGTCGTCCATTCAAAAACCAAGAAGTATGTCACCTCTGTGAAGAGTTCCATATCCAACACCATTTTTCCACCCCATATTATCCACAAGGTAACGGCCAAGCTAAGGCATCTCATAAAAAAATCATTAGAATCCTCAAAAAGACTGTGAATGATGCTAGTTGTGATTGGCATTTATAGCTTAATCCAACCTTATGGGCTTACCGTACAAGCATTCGTATGCCCACTGGCACCACTTCGTATTCCTTAGTATTTGGTTCTGAGGCCATCTTGCCTATTGAGGTCGATATTCCTCTCTAAGGGTGTCTTTGAAAGGGCATATTGACGATGAAGAGTACCAAGTTTCAAGACTACATGAGCTATAATTCCTAGATGAACGAAGACATAAGGCATTAGATCATCTCCAAGCATATCAGAATCGTATTCATCACAACTACAACGAGAAGGTCTTGAATAGAAATTTTGACATTGGTGACCTAGTCTTAATGGAGAATCCTAAGAATCAACCTGAAAGAGAGAAACTAGGAAAATTTGAACCTAACATGTTAGGACCCTACATTGTCACAAAATATTTTGGATCAGGAGCATATCAACTCTCCTCTTGAAGGAGAACCATTGTCAACACCTATCAATAGTCTTCATTTGAAGAAGTTCTACACATAGCTTCTGAGAGTCTTGTCTTAATTATCAAAAATAAATAAAAAATCATTACCTAGGTGAAAACCTAGCAAACAGGCGTCTTGGTAACATAAAAAAAAATAGAGAATCAAGAAAATAGTAGAGAAATAATTCGACCAATAGTGAAAAGCCACTTTGGTGGCACTTTGGATAAGTACCGTGGTGAAAACCTAGAAAACATGCATCATGTGTAGTTGACTCTGCTTCTTTGTCTACCATTATTCTAATCTGACTTACCTATACATATCACTTATCCTTGTACATATTGCCTAACTTTCCCATGCATTCCTTGTACATACCTTTCATAATAAAATGGTCATCTTTTCCATAACTTGGAATGATTGACATCGAATGCAATTCAAATCCCCCATCCCATCCTATTCATAACCAATTGGTCTTATGCTTGACTGGGGGAAATCACTTTACCTATGTCATATTTGGTTCTTACATTGGCTATCCTGAAGACGTAAAACCATCGAAAAATCCAAAAACATTACAAAATGTCCTTAAAAAAATCCAAAAACGTTAGAAAACTTCAAAAGCCAAAAAACATCAAAACATGTCAAAAATCCAAAAATAGAGTCAGGTTCAGTTGCACTTGTCAGTCTTTGTCATTTAGTCGAACTACGTTGCCTCTACGACTAGACGTAGGAAAGGCAATCTACCGATGTGCCCCCAAGGCATTAGGTCAGTCCTTTTAGGTTTGTCTGTATAAAATCATGATTCAATCCATTTGTATATATGACAAGGTCATTGGTCATGTCAAACTATGAGGTCTCTGCGTGTATAACGTAGGCAAGGTCATCAATCGATGAGCCCCTAAGGCTGCACTAGGTCACTCCATTAAGGTTCGTCACATGCACTACCACACACGTAAGATATCTTCATAAAAATAAAGCTTTTTATAATCAGTCTTGTCAGTCAAAGTCTAGTTGAACTATGAGGTCTCTGTGTGTATAACATAGGCAAGACCATCAATTGATGAACCCCTGAGGCCGCACTAGGTCAGTCTTTTAGGGTTCATCGTCACACACAATCAATTGTGAACAAATCATATCAAGTCACACATCAACAAGATGAACAAGTCAACAATGTTATCAAGTCAAATCAAACAAATTTCCAAAGCAACAACTAAAACAAATCAACTTTTGTATACTACAGGATGTGTCCTTCCTGAAAATAGACATCATCAAAACAATCAACCTATGTCTTATATAGGATGAGTCCTTCCTGAATTCAAACATTGTCAAACAATCATCATAGCCTTACACATCTTGTCACATCAACGACATCAGACTCAACGTCTGATATGATACGTGTCTTTTTGAAACCAGACTTTTTTCATGCCTTATAAAGATAGTCATAAAATCAAAACCAGACTCAACGTCTAATATGGTATGTGTCCTTCCTGAAATCAGGCTCTATCAATCAATCATCTTATCAATCAAAACAATCAAACAAACATATCAAGTTTTGGAAAATAATTTTACTGGCTTTGACTTTGTGGCTTGTTTATCTTATCATTTCATTTGACTTTATGATTGGAATGCTATTACTAGCTTTCTCAAGGATGTCCCATGAAAGATTTAGAGAAGCAACGATGTGTCAATATTTTGTTTTCTTTTACTATTGTTTGTCGACTGCCTTTTAAATTTTATTTTTGAGTCACGTTACTAGTTTCCTCAAGGATGTCCCATGAAGGATTTAGAGGAGCGATGACGTCTCATGACTCTTCTTTTATTATTTGTTGTATGTGGTTTGTCTTGACAAAAAGACTAGGGCAACTATGCCCTTAGTATGAGTTAGGGCATTCCTTGTCTGCGACTGTCTGTTGTTAGCAAGTGGATGACCTTGCACACCTTGATCTATGTCATATCATGTTGTTTTTCTCCATTTGTATTAATTACCGCCCAATGATGATTAAGTGCAAAGCCTTTTTTGGTTCGACAAAACATCAAAGATTGCTAATACTAACATCCATGTCTTTTATTATTCATCTTTTTTTCCACTCTAACATTTCTTCTTTCTTGCATTATAACTTCTTCCAGACTAATTTCTATCAACTCCATTGAACTTCTGGCCATCAAATTGACTAATCGGGACTATTTCTATTTTTTTTGGAATTTTTAAAAAATTTGTCAATTTTCCCGAGGGGGCATACCTTCACTTATTCTACACTAGGGCACGATTGGGGCATGTTTTTGATCGATTTTCTTTGACACAACGTCGAAATGACATTGTATCACAGAGGGGAAAAATATAGACACTGAAATTTGGTCTAAGCCTGCGACTTCAATTTCTTCATAATTCGTATTGTCATGGTCGTGATTAAATAATGTTAATTATTTAATTACTTTCTAAAGTCCTTTCTCATCTATTAATTAAATGACTTTTAATTATTTAATTAATTCACTCTAACATCTATTAATTAAATAATTTTAATTATTTAATTAATTCACATTATCTTTATTCTATCATGATTAATTAAATAAACGTTCTTTATTTAATTACACTAATTAACTTTATCCTCCTTAAATTAAATAAATTCTTATTTAATTTATCTTTATCATATTTTCAACTATAATTAAATAAATACTTTAATTATTTAATTATTCATTTAACCTTTTCTTTACTCAATTAAATAAATATTATTTATTTAATTAATCCTTAAATGTTGAATCTTGAATTAAATAATCATTTAATTCATAAAAGTCTATTTTTGACATATTCTTCTATATTTAGATAAATGTTAAGTTATCTAAGTATTCATTCCCACTTGACTTGAGATCTATTTAAATCAGTCAATTATCTCCTGATTTAATGTCTAAGTGTCTTTCGCGAATAAACTCTTTGTCATAACTAGTCAGTTATCTAGTTAAGATGCTTATGCATTTACACATTTATTAATTAAATATCTTTATTTAATTAATTAATTTATGTGTGCATTCAAACAGATCGTTTCTATTATTCTATCTTTATCCTTTTCATGCAATCATTAGTCTTCTAATTTTTGAATACTTTCAACTAGAGATTAAATCATTATTTAATCTTGATCTCTATTCTTAGGTTTTATCACTCACGTCAGTACTAACATTTATGTCAATGCATGTTGAATCTTTTAATTTGAATCGTTAGTTTATCTTTCAATCTTGGCCTCTCATTCGAATGATCAATTTTCTATAAATTGATCTGACTTTTATCATTGTCTCTCCTCCCAAAATTGTATGACTTTTGGAGCACTTGTTTAATCTTCGATATTTTGCTATAATCACATACATAAAGGCTATACTTGCACACATACTAAAAATATGAGGGCAAGAATACCATTACGGCGAAATGGAGAAGGACAATCGAGGTCATTCATGGAAGGATGTAGATACTGGGTGAGATCGCTCTTTGTTTATGTTTATGCTTTCTTTGTGCTTTGTTGTTTAGCTTTAGATTACAATTCGAGTTTAATTGCTTTGTTAATGCTTTAATCCCGCTTTTTTTTCATGATGTTACATATATAACCTTGCATTTCATTCGAAAGGTTGTGAGATCAAGAAGGTAGGGTCCGAAAGATTAGTTGTACAAGGCACTAGGAAAAATGGAAATTTCTATCATCTAAAGGAGGCAAATGGAAGAATATGTTTATTGGCTCAATTTGATGAGTGTTGCTTGTGGCATAAGATGATGGGACACATCAAATTTTACAATGTGGTAAAGATCAACTCTACTCATGCTGTGAGATATATCCCTAAGATAACTAGGCCTGCAAACAGACACGCATGAGTGTTGGTTGTGTTTACAATGTAATCGGGTTTGTCTTCTAATCTACCTATGGAATTTCCAATTCCAATCAAAGGTAGCTCAAGGACTCGGACTAACTGACAAGGACTTTAAAAATTCCTCCTACACTTCGGGCTCTACAAGACCCGAGAGGGTGATCCCTTAATGTGTTTATAACCTTTGCACCATTATTATAAACAAAATTAACAATAATAGATAATCTCACCTAATAGCTCAACATAATAGGATAATATTGAATAGAATTGGCTATTCTCTCGACAATATCAACTATCTGGAGCATGAGACAACTAAACACAATCCATAGTATAAGATAGTCATTGATTTGCAATTTGTAGCAAGCTCTAGGTAAAGGAAAACAAATACTGAACTACACGAATAAGTACAACTTAGATCAGTGCCATATATCCATTGGAGGAGTCAAATTTATAAGCATCTAAGGGTTTATGACAGATTTAACACATAACATATAAGATCCTTGATAACATTGCTTTACAATCTCATCAATATGTATTCTAACCCAATACTATTTATCAAATCCTTATATAGAACATATCCACCTAAAATCCCATTCAAGAATTTTAATTAATTCCTTGAATTAAAGCTAAAACAAGAATCATTCACACCACAACAGTGAGATGAATGAAACAACCCTT
>VDFB02226565.1:0-19408 GCA_007258455.2 Sequoia sempervirens | reverse complement strand
TTGCACTCATTCCACTATCGCACTTTATCCTCTACTCCAATCTCTCCGAGCTTTACAAACCTTATCAGAGCTTTTGGATACACACATAAAATCAAATAGCAATGGCCAAAAGGCACAATAAATAATCATCATGCATTTTGTAACGTTCAACCCAATCTTTTCCTCTCGTAACTGCCAATTATCACCTTGATGATTTTCCATTACAGAAAATCTAAACATGCACGATGCGTTACATATAATGCAGGGAGTGTGGAAGATCTTTTTACAATAATTTTTTTAGATCCTTTTGCCGCCTCAATAATGGAGAAGGCATTAAATAATTTGTCTCCAGAAATACGATTTCCTTAGAATAGAGAAGCCGTCGTCCACAATAACCAGTTGCCTCATTTATTTGTACCTCTTCCTCTTCGAATACTGGCAGCTGTCAAAGTTTTCAAAAAGCCCAAAAAGTTAACAAAGATTTGGCTGCCACTGTAGATCGCCTCTCGGCGAAATAATATAAAGTATATAGAAAACATAATTTAATTTAAAATATAGAATTAAATATAGACTATATAGTTAATTGGGAAATATATAGTGTATTTTTTAATATAAAATGTGAAGTTTAATGTAGGAAAAAAGTATAAAGTAATATTAAATATAAGTCTATGTAAAATTGAAAACTATAAAAAATAGAGATTAACAAAATTAGATTTTTATAAACTTAATATAATTAAATATAATATGTAGTCATTTATTATGATTATATAATTATCAAATATCAGACCATTTACATAATGTAATTATATAAATCTATTTGAAAAATACAGAAAATGATTATCTTTTTCAATACAATATACAAATTCAATGTAAACACAAATAAAATATAATATAATTAAAATTTGTATAGATTAATAATGTGAATATTGTTTGTATATATTAATTATATTTTTAGGTGCATATTTAATTAATATTTCAATTGTAATAAATGAAAAAATACTTTTTTATTTAAATATTTATTAACTGGACAAATTTATCATTGCTTTTTATTATTTTCATTAATACTTGGATTTTGATATATTTTGATTTTGCATTTAGTTTATTCTATTTTAATTTTTAATTTATATATAAGTTTGACATTTAATTTAACTATTTATGTCTTTTTATGAAATTATAAATAATAATTAAAAGTTATTAAAATTAAAATAATTTATAGTTATTTATCTTATTAAATGTTTAATTATTGTAGAATAATATATTTTCAAATTTTATTTTAATTTGCATAATAAAAAAAATTCAAACTTAAAATCTAAATTTAAATTTATAGAGAGAAACTAACTTTTCATTGGTCTTTTTGTGTCTACAATCCAATGATAGCACATCTTTGGGGAATTATGCTCAAGATAGCATGTCATTTGATTAAGGATACAACAATTCACATTTAAAACCTCTTTCTCTATCTCCATACTCTCTCTCACACACACATTGTTTCTCCCTCCCTATCTTTATCTCTATATCTCTCACCCCTACACACTAAGAATAAGAATAATATGATATAATATTATAGAGGAGGAGCAATTAAAAAAATAATATGTAGAAAATAAAGATTTGCAAAAACCCTGCAATATAATTAGTTATAGAATGAAACAAACCAATTTAATAACCTAGATAAATAATTACATAATGTTTTACAAATAATGAAAAAATAATTACCCTTATTATGTAGGTAGTGAGAAAATTTTAGAGAAAAGAATAAGGTAAAATAACTATAAAAAGAACAACCCCTATGAATATTAATAGAATGGATGAACTACATGGAGATAATAACAAAAGTTGTTATAAAATAAAAAACATAGCAATCTCAAAGAATAAATAAATTATAAGAATTTGGAAGTAAGAGAAATAGAATAAAAAACATAGATAAATTTCAATACTTTCATATAGTCTATTTTAAGTATATGTAGATCAAATGATTTACAACATCTCTTCTCTTAAAATTGAGTTGAAAATATTTATATGCATAGATTGTTTAGTTTGTTGACTCCTCTCTCATCAATATATTTTGAGCGTTTGTTGACTCCTCTCTCATCAATATATTTTGAGCTCTTGTAATGGTAATATTAATATGTATATAATTGTCAATGAGTTGCAAAGGGAAGCACATGATGATAAAATATTAATATCAAGAAGCAGTGTGGCCTTTGTACCATAAACCAAAGAATAAGGCCTGGAACTAATTGTTGTAGATACTCAAGACTGTAGCTATAAAAATTCTCACAATTATGAATGTAAGTATACATAACAAAAAAATAATTCAATTCTACTAATGGAGTAATCTCAGTAGTATATAAAATAATATAAATATTAAATTTATTAATAATTAATAATACAATGGTTCAACAACTATGGACCTCATTTAAATTATATTAAGTATAATTAGGTCATTAAGCCAATATTGTACATATACTATGTAAATCAAAAGTACAATATATAAATGATGTCTTTGTCTTGAATCTACAAGCTAATCCCTTACAACGTCATCAAAACCTATAAATTACATAATTTACTTATAACACTAATTTAAATTTAAACATTGAAAGTTGTTAGAAAATCATTTCATAATTTCTTTACCATCTCTAATTTCCAATGTATCAATTATTCTTGGTGTTTGGTTAAGCTCAATACAAAATGCTATCATTGGTTGCCCAGTATTTTTGTTGATCATCTAAAGCTGCAGTGACACGTGCATTTAATAAATCAACATAAATAAGGAGTTACTTTGTAAGAATATGATATGCAGTTAATATAAATAATATTAGTATTCTTAATCAAACCTATAATGGTTTTTTGAATTGTCTAATTGAGGATAATATTTAGTATTGATGGTTGAGTTTCACAAATTATATTTGGTATTTATTTTCTTAAGTATAGAAAAGTGGTTAGAAATATAAACTAATCAATTTATTTTATTTAATGAATGAACACATTTAATAGTTAGAAAACTACCATCTATAATTTGTATTTCATCTACTATTGTTTGGTTTAGATCAATAGAGAAGAGAAATTGACGTCATTGAGTATTCTCTTCATTATCCAAAGCCATTCCATCAAAATAGGCCCAAAAATAATTTAAATTAGTATGAATATGAAAATTTTAGCATTACAAAATGTATTTATAAAAAAAGTTTTACAAGAAAATATTATTGGTTTGTATATATAATGCACCAAAGTATAGGTAAATATTATAATAATGTAACCACAAATAAATACTCACTTAAGAATATATACTCACATAAGAAATAAGAGGTGGAAAATCATACTAGCCTAGGCAAGGAAAAAACTAGTCAAAGGATTTTCCAAAGGGGATATTAATTGCTACCCACACGTTCTAAGAGTCCAAGATGACAAGAGATACAGGTGTTGTGTTATCTTTCAATGACCTTAATTTTTTGTGGTCACTTAACATTAATGACCCTTGTATACCTTATACTAAAAATGTTAGGATCAAATTGTAGACACTTAAAATTGTCCTGATCAATATCACACATTTGATTCGATCTACTAACACCATTTTTGTCCTGATTCGACCACTTTCATCTATTTATTTAAATAATATTAATTGTTTAATTAAACTCATCATTTTATTCTATTAATTGGATAATCAACATTATTGGATTAATTCACCTCCTTCATGCTAATTTTCATCATATTTGATTAAATAATGCAAATTATTTGGTTAAATCCCTTAATTCCTCTCATTTGACTAAATAATCTTAATTATTTGATTAAGTGTCATTAATCCCACCCTTTTAATTAAATGATTTAATTTTTAAATTAAAATCCTAAATTATTTCATCTTGCACAATTAAATAATATCTTAATTATTTAATTGACTAATATCTTCTAATTCCTTCAAATTCTCCCACTTGCAAGAGAATATTCTCATAAATATTCCTCTAATTCAAATTCAAATATTTCCCTCCAAATGGAAATATCTTCCAATATTCTTCCTAAAATTAAGGGACTTGCACATTCTAATTCAATTAGAGCCCTTGATTAGAATCATTGATCCATGCCAATAAATTTGATCTTATCCATGGATTGGAATCCTTGATCCATGCCATACTATACCTTTCAATTTCATTTGATTAACCAAATCAATCTTAGCCATTGATTCAACTAAAATTCCTATAAATAGCCCTCATTTCTATGAGTAATTCATCCAAAAATCATTTGAGTACTCTTATATTACAAGAATTCATATCCATTTTTCATCATTCATGAGCAATTTTGTGGTTCAATCTTCATCAACATATCAAATCAAAGCTTTACATCAATGGGGTTAGAAAAGAGTTGATCCTTTCACATCAAGTCAGCACTAATCCCCCAATGGGATGAAGTTTGAGTGTTTAATTAGGTTTCCTTGATCAATTTCATGTTATTTCATATTTTAAATGGATTCTTAGTTAGCATTTCAAGAATTTCATTGGGAATGTGGGTTAATTAGGTCGAATGCATAGTTTCTTAGTTGATTCTAGGTGTATTTGATCTACATTTTATTCATGTTCAAATATTTGGTACACATGGTGGGACCTTATGCCCTTGATTTAACGATTTTTCTTGAGTTTTCTCATGTTTTATAGGTATAGAAAATGGAGACATATTCACAAATTGCAACGTACTTGTAGAGACAATCTGACACACTTGCATGACACAGAGTGATGCATTTGAAAATTGTGACGCACTTGTAGAGATAGACCAACACACTTGCATGACACAAAGTGACACATTTGAAAATTACAACACACTTGAAGAGACAATTCGACACACTTGCATGACAAAGAGTGGCGCACTTGCAAATATTGATGCACTTGCAAATTATAGAGTCATGCACTTGCATTCCTATTTTTGAACTCCATCTCCAAACAACCATATCTTTGTCATATAGTGGTATTTTTCAGAGCTTTTTCTTTTGAAATAGGGTATAATTTTGTGCTCTTCGCAATGGTGCACATGGTTTTTAATTTTTCTAGAGTTATTTTTTTCCTTTTGTGCACCTAAAGTTAACTCGCATTGCAATTTGGTCTAGATTGTAGGGTTTTGATGCTTAATCATTTTTCTAACCCTAACATCTTCTTGTTTTCTTAATTTCATCTAACATTTGTAGCATGAAGAATCTAAAAAGTGTTTATTAAACACTGATTTGGAATTGATCTTAGAGCTAACCTTTACTTTATGTATTTCATATTTGTGTTTATCAACACACATTTGGAATTAATCTTAGAGTTAGCTTTATTTTATGCATCTCACATTTGAATTTAGTTCTTAACAATGAACAATTCAACTTTCTTTTTCAATTTGGAGTTAAAATTGAACCATACAATATCACCTTGGTTTGGGTTTTAAAATTGAACAAAATAAATCTCACACTTCTTTTGGCTGCCTTAAAATTCAGTTACACTTATCTTTTGGTGCACCTAAAATGAACAATGTGTGTTGTATCTTCTATACTTGGTATCTACTAGTAGTGTGTATCCTCTCCCCTTGCACTTTGTGTGATCTTGGGTAAAGAGAAACACTCCTAGTTTGCACTATTTGGTCATTGTAACCCAATCCTTGCTACGAATCCTCTCGCCTTGCACTTTGTGGGATCTTGGTGAAGAGAAATAGCTTTCATTATTTTCATTTTAGTAGAGGGGGCCTTCCTTGAGATACATCTCACAACAAAGAACTCAAGGCAACCTCCAAGCATGTGTTCAGGTGGGCTATGTAAAAGGTGCAAAAGAAAAAGCTAGAAGTTTTATCCTGTGAAGTATACCACACGTGTCAATTCAGATGTGGTTGTATAGACCACACGAGGGTTGACTAGAGGCTTTAGTGTCTCACAGTTGACGTTATTCCACAGGTGCTCACTAAGTCATTATGAGCCATTGTATTTAGAATCCTAAGACCATTTGGCCATTACGTCGAGTCATAGTAGTGCATCATGATAGTGCATCATCACAAGAAATTACTAACCGTGTCCAATCCACGTTTGAGGTGTAAGGTGTCTTGCTAGAGTTCATGCTCTTTCAAGGCCAAGGGTGTCAAGGTGGCACATGACCTTGAAATACCCTATTTTCCCACTCCTTGGATATAGATTAACCTTCAGGTGGTAATCCTATTGTGAGGAGACACTTGATTTGTGTTATCAAACTATTCTTAGTAAGCTTTATGGAAGAAATCTTGTGAAATATCCCCCTTGCCTATTGAGTCAGTGAATACATTTCTTATCATTCAAACACTAAAAACAAACATTAACATGGTTATGACTAAAAATTCAAACCCTTTGAACATAATTGAGTGCACTTGAAGGACATTATACTACTGCATGCATCTAAGTATATATTTTTTATCAAAACAATATCTTAGTGTGCTTTCTAGTATCTTTGTCCATATCTTTGTGAAATTGTGTAAAAGAAAAACCTAGGGAACTATAATTTAACACTTTAGTTTTCACAATAATTATCTTTTATGGAAAACAACTTTCTTTGTTGTAGATATATTAGTCTTAAAAAATTCATAATCAAGATTTCTATGTGGTAGAAATAATTCATGCTGAATTAGATTTTAAGAATTTAACCCACAAAGTAAGTTTCCCTTCGTTACTTGATTGAATTTTTTTTGGTTGCTTGGTCTTATAAACAAGCAAGGAAATTTAGGCTCATTTTTGTTTTTATCAAAACAATTTTTGGTATCAAACATTGTCACATCATACAAAAGTTCTTTATCAAAATCATTTGGTCTTTTCAAAATATATTCTAGGTTCTCAAAGAACTCACAAGGAAATGCATGTTTTTCAACACCTTGGTCTTGTTAAAATTTCCTCTTAGGTCTCACATTAGGATCAATCAAATAAAAATTGAACATTAGTTTGAAATCAAATATCAAACCATCCAAACATTCCATCTCACAAACAACTCAAAATTTTGGCAAACAAATCCCCTAGACTAAGTTTCATCAACATCAACTAGTTTAGCTATATGTTTGGAAACATATCTCTTTTTAGACATTTAGTTGGATTAGTCATCACTTTTTGGGAAAAACTTATCTTAGAGTCACAAGTCTATTCCTAAGATTTGCACTTGTTCATAAACATATCCAACAATACATCCAACTTGAGTCTAGATTTTGTCAAAATTGAAAGTTTCATGTATCATTCACCCATCCACAAAATCATTCAACATTGATCCTATAAACCTATAAAAGTATTATTATTGTAAATAAATCAAGGAAATTTCAACAAGGACACATGCATCAAACACCTTCTAGGATTTACATAGCCTCACATCATTCAAAAATTTATCCTAGAGGTCTTGAGAATTCAAACTAGAAAGCATGACAATTTCAATCACTTATCCAAACTCACATCTATACCATTCATACATAGGGTCAACATATCCTAAAAAATTTAATAACACTAAAAATATGGGTATGCATGGTCAAAAACTTGGAACATATTGTCACATGGTAGATTTAAATCAAGCTAAAAACCTACAAGTCTATTAATCAAATGATCAAAGTATGAGTCTTCACCAAAACAACATTATCTCACTAATGTTAAAAGTGAACATACCAAGCACAAACATATCAAATATGAACATGTCAAATTCACACTTGGTAAACTATGGGATGGATACATTCACACCTCAAAAAATCATTCAATATCCACAGGGCACGTGAAAAATGATGGATGGCCAATTTGTGGCCAAATTTTTAAAAATGTTTTGAAAGCTCATAACGCAAGCATGTTATAACGTGAGCGCATTATAATGTGAGTGCATTATAATGTGCTCACATTATGGCTTGGTGTGCTGAGCCTAAGGCTCGGCCACAATGAACCCATAACATGAGTGTGTTATAAGGCGCTCGCGTTATGAAGTATTAAAAGAAAAAAAAAGGAATTTGAAATCATTTTCATTGTGACTGTGTTGTTTTTTTGCCCATGGCCAAAACCTTTTGTTTTTGTGCTCATGTTTTGGGAGGAGCCATTTTGCAAGATTTTTTGTCAAATTGTTGTTGTTTCATCACCAGGATGACGCCACATCAATGAGGAGGTCTGAGAGGTAAGGATTGTTTGTTTTTTGTTGTGAATTTGTTAGTTTTAGGTTGTTTTTGATATTTATTTTTTGAATTTGTAGGAGATGTTAATGAACCTGCAAACCCTCCTCAAAATCCTCAACAAGCACAACAACAACAAGAGGAACAAAATCCTCAACAAGCACAACAACAACAACAACAACAAAATCCTCAAGTTGAACAACCACAACAAAAATCTCCTCCACCAATCCCTCAACATCCTCTTGGCACTTAACAAAACTTAATGAGTGAAATTGAAAACAATAAAAAAAAAAATTGAGGATTTAATTAGGTGGCTAGGGCTTATTGCTGGGATAAATTATCATATAAAGATGTAAAAGATCTAAAAATTACAAAATTTGATTTGTGCTCATTATTCATTGACCCACACACAAATGCAAATCTTACCCTTAATGTGAAGAGGTTTCCTATCCATTAGTTCCACCACCAACAGATTAGGACCTTTTTTGGGATAGGTGGTACATGGTTTTTGATTACCCACCATGCAACAATTATGAAGTCCCACAATATTTCCTTAGGAAACTATACTGTGAGTTCATCTTGAACAAAATCCTGAATTATTTTGACATGAGGGACTTCCAGGGGAGAGGTGGGGGGTTGACTCAAGATAGACTTGGTGCGTAGTAGGATCCTATGTGGCAAGAAAGATGACCTCTCGCTAGGTCACCTCATGAGCACATCGTTATCTCTTCCATCGCAAAGGAGAGTGCCGAGGTAGAGACTTTGCAGGCCATCAACTCTTTGACCCAAAGTGTCATCCAACATGCCAACCCTATACTACAACACCATCCAGGGGAGTCTTCGAGTGGTGGGATTTGATACCATTTGTGTCAGTCTTGCGGGGCAACTTGTTCATATGACCCCACCAACACTCACACTGGTACATTTTGACCAATTTTTTGACAATGGTCTGTTAGAATTTTGACGGTCGTTTGTTAGAATTTTGATGGCATTTGAAACGTCAAAATTTTGGCCCGGCATTCGCATCGTCAAAAAATTGGTCAAAATGTACCAGTGTTAGGAGGTTGCTACACATGATACATCTGCAGCTATGGAGATGGCGAGGGAAACTAACATTTTGAATGAGGCCTATGACATTGATACTCAGGTAAATGTTAGCATATTCATTGAATTTAATTTATTAAATTTCAATTTTGAAATGCAAGATTAACTAATTCAATTTTATGATTTTAATAAAATTTCATGGTCACAGTGTTGATACTGGATACACCGGCCCTACACCCGCTTATTTCTCCACTACATCTACTATTGAGGTATGTAACTAGGAAACAATTATAAATTTATTACATGTTAATAGCATTGTTTTATGAATGGAATTTTAATATGTGATTTTGGATGTTGAATAAGCTAATATTGGAGGTTTTGAGGGGGAACACCTCCCAGTGCTAGTGGATTTAGACAAACCTACACGCAAGTAATAGAATAAAGAGTTTAATTAATGAATTGTACTTAATAGATTTGTGTAGTTTATATTCATATCATTGATTACATTACATTGCACATCTTTCAAATTCAAAGCATTACTTCACATTCCATAACTAATAACTAGATGTTGATAGATGAAAAAATTTCAACTACAATATAGTTGTTTAGAAAGTCAACATAAGTAGTGATGCAATTACTTCACATAACATAAGTAATAAGTACCTAATCAACTTCCAATTGCATTTTCTTGTCATGGCATTCCATGAGACCACTTTTTACTGAGGCATCTTTTCAAACAGTTCACTGCCTTGTCTATGCTATGGATGCTTGGAAGAAATATATGAAAGAATAATAGTAAGAAATAACATAGATAAGGCAATGAGTTGTTTGAAAAAATTCCTCAAAGAAATGCGATCTCATGGTGATGTCCATCACCATGAGACCCAATTTCGTTGAGGCACATTTTCAAACAACTCACCATCTTTTCTATGCTACCACATTTTCCATACATGTCTACTAAAGCATTTTATCAAACAGTTCATTT
Organism: Sequoia sempervirens; assembly: GCA_007258455.2. NCBI lineage: Eukaryota > Viridiplantae > Streptophyta > Pinopsida > Cupressales > Cupressaceae > Sequoia > Sequoia sempervirens. The sequence goes on along the minus strand of VDFB02226565.1, from coordinate 9,300 downwards.
CCTTGCTGCTATGGCTAAAAGCTAAAAAAAGGTGCTTTCCAAAAAACTATGGATTCTTGGAAAAAATCTATCAAAGCATAATAGTAAGCAATAGCATAGACAAGGCAATGAGTAGTTTGAAAAAATGCCTCAAAGAAATGTGATCTCATGGTGATGGGATGTCATTCTAGGGAAAAAATAAGAAGTAGGTGTCTGTCTAACCACCCTAACCACAATAAAATGATGATATTTTTTTATAAGATTTTAGATATAAGTAGAGGACTCATGTCCCAATGTGATGGATAATTTTTTTGTAATTTTTTTTCAAGTAAATAATTAATTATTAATTTTTTATTACAAATTTAAAAAAAAAAAAAAAACTTGTATGTCTGATCACCTTAACTTGGTCTCATGGTGATGGAATTCCATTCCATCACCATGAGACCATATTTCTTTGAGGCATTTCTGCAAACAACTCACCACCCTTTCTATGCTACCACATTTTCCATATATGTGTACCAAAGCATTTTATCAAACTACTCACTTCCTTGCTGCTATGGCTAAAATCCTAAAATAGGTGTTTTCCAACAAACTATGGATGCTTGGAAAAAATCTATCAAAGCATAATAGAAAGCAATATCATAGTGAAGGCAGTGAGTAGTATGAAAAAAATCCTTGAAGAAATGTGGTTTCATGGTGATGGAATGCCATTCCATCACCATGAGACCACATTTCTCTGAGGCTTTTTTTCAAACAGCTCACTACTTGAAGAATAGAAACCAACCCATTAGTTGAAATTCCCCTCCAAATTCTTTTCAAGGTCCTCATCCTCAATTTACCAATCCATGGAACCTCCCACATTTTATTCCACTTGTTCATATCCCCACCCCTCCCTCTTCCATGTCATGATCACCTTCCATCTCATAACCAAGACCACACTATACCATCCACCCCATCCCAACATAATACCATAGAGAAGGCAATGAGTTGTTTGAGAAAATGCCTCAAAGAAATGTGGTCTTATGGTGATGGAATGGCATGAAACATTTGTTTTCAATGGAATTCCATCACCATGAGGCCCCATTTCTTTGAGGATTTTTTTCAAATAGTTCACTACCTTCTTTGTGCCACCATAGTTATCGTACATGTCTACAAAAGCATTTTATCAAACGATTCACTGCCTTGCTACTATGGATAAAAGCCTAAAAACAAGTGCTTTCAAACAAGATATCGATAGGTAAAATAGTAAGCATGATAGTTAGAAATATATAATTTAATAAGTACTCAATTTTTTTCATTATCTCATACATTATAATCCATGACATGGATTGATCACTATTGTAGTTTTCGTGATTGAATAATTTATTGTTTTATTTTTAGATGTTGCAAGCGGATACACCTCCAAATGTTCAAAGGGAAATGGAGATTAGTGTTTTATCTGTTGTAGACTCCTCGATGGCTCTGATAGGGGAGGTGTGAGGCAAATTACTAAATTTCAATTTACATTCGTTGTTATAGATGTTAGTGAAAAATCAAATCATTATTGATTCGTAGTTTAATTTTTATTTGGATGGTTTATATAGGGCTTCAACACACCTCAACATGGGAATTTGAATATTTCCCTCATGGAGAGTGATCATCAGATGAAGGTAAGTGATTATTTTGTTAAATAAATCATTTTTTTTAATGTAATTTCTATATATTAATGTCTTTACTTCTTATTGTAATAGATAAAACTTGACCAAGAACTAAACCTTAGGAGGAGCAATAGGAGCACTCCTCAACTGCAGAATAAATGAGTGATAGATGTATAGCCATCTAATCAACCAACAAAGGGCAAGATTTTATTTTGAGAGCATGGAGAGCAATGACTTTTGATTCTAGAGCCCTTTGTTGTATGCCTATATGGCATTTTTGTACATATTTTGTATTGGATATATTTGACATTGTATGCCTATATGGCTATTTTGTACCTATATTTTATACTTATATCGACATATATTGATGTATGCCTACATAGATTTTTGGTTAATACAAATCTTTTTTATCGATGGTGTCCATATTTGCATTATAAATCCATGGTTCAATAGATATGAGTTACATGTATTCAAGTGTATACTTTACAACTTACATGTATACTTTGTGACTTACGTGTATTCTAATGTATAATTTGTGACTTATGTGTTTTCATGCGTATACCTTGTATTCATACATATACTTTGTATTAATTTGTGTATGCTATGTATTCGTGTGTATACTTCAAGGCTTACGTGTTTTTGAGTACTTGTACTTCCCTTATTCACATGTACATGCTTGAATTATTCACATGTATACTTATTAATTGGTTATCCCTAACATTGATCATTGTTGTCCTTCATGGTTTGTCTTGAATATTAATTGATTGATGCTAAACAACTTCAATATTTCTAGGAATACTAGTAGAGTTATATATTCGAAAATTGCACAAATTGAAAAGAAAAGATTAACTGTAAATAAATGCACTGATTATTAACTTGATAATTGATTAAGAATGAGTATAAAATATATCAAGAGATGCCTTCTAGAATGGCAACTTCCAGCTAGAAAATAAACAAAGCATTCCTAATACTTTGAAAGTAATAATCCACCCAAAATTACAACAGGATAGAAGGCTTATTTAAGATCCTTGAGTAATGTATTTCCTAATGCTCCATTGTTCTTACATATCTCAATTCAATTTAATCCAAAGAGTTCTATGAAATGCTTTATCTAAAAGCAAAGAACACATTTTCAATCGGTATTCCATGAAATGTTTCATAAAAAGATTCCAATATATTTAATCTTTTGATTGGAACAACTCAATTAAACAAACGATACATAATTTTCACAACACTTGCAAAACATAATATTCATAGTAGATGAAGTAGTTAACTTCTTGACACATTATCATACAAACATTTATCTTGAATAGTCTTTAAATATTTTCACAGCATAATCCTCATAGTACAAAATGAATTGTTATGTTCTTGATCCTTCACCATATAAACACGTCGAAAGTTTATATGTCAACTTTTTACAATATTATTTCTTGTATAGGAAATGGACTTGGGAGAAAGCAAGTTATAATTTATAATACAAATAAAAAATGGACTCAACAGTGGAAAATTTATTTATCACACCAAATAATAAATGTACGTAAGAGCATCACTTGTTTATCTTAGACTCCAATTTTCAAGCATAGCAAATCATTTCAAATGAAAATGACAAAATGCTTCACAACCAAAGTTGTTAATTGAGTAAGAATAAAATGTTTCCAAGTTCCACCATTGTGCGCATTTACAATTGGTTGTATATTGTTGTAAGGGCAAGGAGGGTAATTAAAAAATTTCTTGCTCTTGCTAGACTTGAGGATGATCATATGCTTTTTTGTGTGGAAAACTTGGACTTCTCAACTGTTGTGTGTGTGTTTCTCTTTTCGATTGTTTTGCATGCCATCATAAGGGATCAAACCGGTTAAACGTAGCTCAGAGTGATTTCACATGTTTGGGTGCGAAAGAGGACCATGCCTAGTGTAAAAATACCTATCAAAATGCATTGGAGTATTTTTTTTGTTACATGAGTTGCAAAACGAAAGTTGCACCACTTTACAACTTTACATTGCTTGCATTTGACACTTTTTTCATCAAGTGAAAAATAGACTCTGAGATAAGTAAAAATGAGAGAGGTTATTGTAGAGGGGCCCAACGTGATCTCATAGGCTTAGATGAAGAGTTCGTAAGTGTCACAATTTATGAGTATAGCACATCAAATATTGCTACCCTTTTTCACTTTTGACCCTTAAGGGATCAAGTCGGTTGAATGTAGCTCAGAGCGATTCTACATGTTTGGGTGTGAAAGAAGACCATTCCTAACACAAACGTACCCATCTAGATGTATTGAAACAGTCTGTTTGGTCACACAAGTTGCAGAACGAAAGTTGCACCACTTTGCAACTTTCAACTACTTGCATTTGACAACTTTTTACTCAAATGAAAATTTATCACGGTGTCTGAGTAACAACCCATCAAAAATTGTAGGCATTTTGCACTTTAGACTCTTGAGGGATTTTGTCGGTTGAATGTACCTCGAAGCGATTTAGTGTGTTTGGGTGTGAAAGATGACCATTCCTAGTGTAAACGTACCCAGTTGGATGCGTTGAAATAGTTTTTTTGGTCACATGAGTTGTAGAATGAAAGTTTCGCCACTTTACTACTTTCAACTACTTGCATTTTACAACTTTTTCCTCAAGTGAAAATTCACCACCATGGAAAAATTCCTCTGAGATAGAAAAAACCAAGAGAGGTTATTGTAGAGGGGGCCAACATAATACCATAGGCTCAGACGATAAATTTTTAAGTGTCATGGTATCTGAGTAACAACATGCTAAAGTTTGCGACCATTTTGCACTTTGGACTCTTAAGGGATTCTGTTGGTTGAATGTAGCTCAGAGCGATTCAACGTGTTTGGGTATGAAAAATGACCATGCCTAGCGTAAACATACTCCTCTAGATGCATTGGAATAGGTTGTTTGGTCACACGAGTTATAAAACGAAAGTTGCACCACTTTGCAACTTTCAACTATTCGCATTTGACAACTTTTTCCCTAAGTGAAAATTCATCGCCATGGGAAAATATCTTTGAGATAGTGAAAACCAAAAGAGGTTATTATAGAGGGGCCCAACGTGATCCCATAGGCTTAGAAATTTTTTTTTTAAGCATCACGATATCTAAGTAACATGTTGAAGTTTGCAACCATTTTGCACTTTGGACTCTCAAGGGATTTTACCAGATGAATGTAGCTCAAAGTGATTCAACGTGTTTGGGTGTGAAAAATGACCATTTCTAGCATAAATGTACCCACTTAGACACATTGAAATAGTTCATTTAGTCACATGAGTTGCAGAATGAAAGTTGCACCACTTTGCAACTTTCAACTACTTGTATTTGACAACTTTTTTCCCAAGTGAAAATTCGCCACCACGGGAAAACACCTCCGAGATAGTGAAAAATGAGAGAGGTTATTGTAGAGGGGTCCAATGTAATCCCATAGGCTCAAACGAGAAGTTTCTAAGTATCACGGTGTTCGAGTAACAACTCATCAAAGATTGCAGTCAGTTTACACTTTGGACTCTTAAAGGATCTGCTAGTTGAATGTAGCTAAGAGTGATTCTGCATGTTTGGATGTGAAAGGGAACCATTCCTAGCATAAACCCACCCATAAAACCATGTTGAAATAGTCTATTTGGTCACACGAGTTGCAGAATGAAAGTTGCACCACTTTGCAACTTTGCACCACTTGCATTTGACACTTTTTCCATCAAGTGAAAATTGGATACCAAGAGAAAACCACTCCAAGATAAAAATAAAAAAATAAAAATAAAAAATAAAAAATAAAAAATAAAAACTGAGAGAGGTTATTGTAAAGGGTCCCAATGCAATCTTGTAGTCTTAGATAGGGATTTCGTAAATGCCACGATTTCTGAGTAATATCCCGTCAAAGATTGTTTCCCTTTTGCACTTTGGACCCTTAAGGGATCGAGTCGGTTGAACATAGCTTGGAGCAATTCCACATGTTTGGGTGTGAAAGAGGACCATGTATAGCATAAATGTACCCATCTAGATGCATTGGAATAGTTTGTTTGGTCACACAAGTTGCAAAATGAAAGTTGCACCACTTTACAACTTTACACTGCTTGCATTTGACACTTTTTCCATCAAGTGAAAATATGACACCATGGGAAAATGACTCCAAGATTAAAAAAACCAAGAGATGTTATTGTAGAGGGGCCCAACGTGATCTCATAGGCTTAGATGAAGAGTTCTTAAGCATCACGATTTCTGAGTAATATCCCATCAAAGATTGTTTCCCTTTTGCACTTTGGACTCTTAAGGGATTGATTTGGTTAGACGTAGCTTAGAGTGATTTTGCATGTTTGGGTGTGAAAGAGGACCATACCTAGTGTAAACGTACTCATTTGGACACATTGAAACAATCTATTTGGTTACATGTGTTATAGAACGAAAGTTGCACCACTTTGCAATTTTACATTACTTGCAATTGACACTTTTTCCATCAAGTCAAAATTGGACACCATGGAAAAATGACTCTGAGATAACAAAAACTGAGAGAGGTTATTGTAGAGGTGCCCTACGTAATCCTGATACCCTAGACAAAATGTCTGTAACTAACACAGTATCCGGGTAACATGCCGTCAAAGATTGTTGCCCTTTTGCAATTTGGATTGTTAAGGGATTACGTAGCTTGAATTAAAAACATTTGAGTGCAACAATAAATTTCAATATTTGAGTAAATCTTATTACAAGTGTTTCTTTCAATAGACTGTATGCTATATTGATATCAATATATAATCATTAGGTTGATTTGTTTTAATAAATGAAGTTTTTATAATAAGTTATTCAATTGGTGCTAGTTATAATAGGGAGAGAATAAAAGAAGAAAAATAATGATTAGTAACCATCAAACATTATTACATTCACTATATTAATAATATGATGTTTACAATAAAATGAGATTTATTTGGTTGTCCTAATTTTTTTGTTTGTGCTACAATTGTCTAATATGCTTCATACATTGTTCTGAAACCCAAGTGCTTGTCCTTGTAAACTAATGCAAAGCAGGGTATCAAAACAAAAACTAACTCAACCAACTCTTGACAAAGTCTTAATGCTTCAAACTCAATGAATTCCTTCACAAATTGACATTCTTCCTAGTAGCACAACAAAAAAGGTTTTTCAAGCATAATTTCCAAACCCCATCCCATACCTAGAAACTTTTTTACAGATTTGAGTACCCATTATCCTCTTTTGAAACATACTTCAATTGTAGGTTGGGTTACTTTGGAACAAAAGGGCCAAAAAAATTTTGCTACACCTTGAAATAAGCCTAATTAGGCTCCCTCAATAAGGCACTTATTGGTTTTTCACACTCTAAACATCAAATATCCATTCCAAAACCTTAGAAATTTCAAATTAGGTCTGAACATGCAATCCCCATCCCCTACAATGGTCTCCAATCAACTCTTCTACAAAACCCTACTTCTATGCATCACTTTTGCTTAAAAACATGAAGTAAACCAACTACGACATCAACCAAATTTTCCCAAATCCTCATCCTTGCTCTTGAAAACTTCAAAAACATAAAATACAACCTACCTACACCCATTCCACCAATTATTAAGAATTTTCATTGATGGAATTGGTCACAAATCATTATCTTTGCTCTCAAACCCTCAAAAACAAGGTTTCTAACCCATTTTCAGAAGGAGAAAAAAAAAATCACTATAAATCACTCAAATCCTAATGAAATCAAATGAGACAAGATGAAAATGAAAGGTAGTTTAACCATTCATCAATTCCAATGCACAAATGAGCACTTCCAGGCCATACCAAAATGTACAAGTTGTAGCAACAAAATTCAATGTAGGAAAACACAAAAAATAGTGAATCTTTGTTATTCAATCCTCAAAATGTACATCTAACCCTTGTTTCAACCATTAAAAATCATATTTAACCTTTTCCAACCATATCCAACTGACTACAACTAACTTTTAACATCCCTTTTACATCAAAAATGTAAAAGTTACTATGCAACTTTTTTACAATTTTTGCAACTTGACCAAATTGACTCAAAATGACTCCTAACCAAAACCGACCCAAAAAATTGCAACATGGTCTTAAAAACCTTATTTAAAAAAAAAAAAATGACCTTAAACATAAAGACACTACATACTAAACCCCTTTTACAAAATGAAGGCTAAGGTGCCTTGCACCATAGGCATAATGCCTTAGGTACTTCATTCTCACAGATCTTTTACAGTGTCACTCATACATTTGAGATTCTCTTATAATTTCTACATCATAAGTGCTCATGATGACATTAAATCCAAATGAATAACTTGGGATTCCCTCGCTAAGCTTCACACGCTCTTTTATAATGGCTTCAAATCAAAATTGAGTTTTTTTAAGATCATCAAAATAAGGATGTTGCATTGCTTTTTTGGATAAGATTCTCTTCGATGGCACATAAATCAACATTTTTTGCAAAGAGAGACCAATCAATTTTTAGTAGTTTACTTACAAATAGGCAAAGTAAAAGAAGAAAAATAAAGAACATCCAAAATTGAAATGAAATGAAAATAGATGGAAGGCACTTACAGACAACAAATCCACACCATTTGGTTCCAACTCGGGAACAACAATGCATAAATCTTGATCTTTCCATTGAAGATAGGAATTCTAGTCTCTTAACTTAGTCACTCATGGCCATACATCTTCACTGGGAGTTCCAAGATACCTATTGCACACAACACCTCTCATGAATAGAATAACTTAAAATTCGAGATGCTCTTATAATGTCTATATCATAGGTGCTCATGATAAGTTTAACTTCAAATGAATAACTTGAAATTCCCTCACCAAGCTTCACACACACTTTTATAATGGATTAAAATCATAATTGAGATTTTTCAAGATCATTAAAATAAAGATGTTGCATTGCTTTTTTGGCTAAGATTCTCTTGGATGGCTCATAAATCAACATTTTCTGCAAGGGGACACCAATCAATTTTTAGTAGGTTACTTACAAATAGGAAAATTAAAAGAATATGATAGCATTGGCATCAAAAAAATTAATGTGCATACAAGTATAAATTAATAATAACCAATGTGCATACTTACAAATTAATCCAACAAACCATTCGAGTCTGCTCTACTCTTTATTGTGTCAAGTATTGTTTCATGGTTAGATTCATAGACCTTCCACAAGGTCTTGTTCAAAGGTTTACCCCCATATTTGTTCAAACTAATATTATATGCCATGACAAGGTTTGAGTAATGAAGAATCTTATGATGCATGTCATTTAAGTCTTGAAACAACCAATATTTAATACTCTTATGTGGGCACCTTCTAAGCCACATTCCAATAACAACAACTGATCCTGTAGGGTATTCGATGTTTTCTCCATCTATAATTGGGGCCTCTAATTTCTTTTTGGCCTCAACACAATGACACAAGTAATAGTTTGTTCCCTTTTCATTGTCTTCATCTGCAATAATTACATAAACATGCCCTGCACTGATATGTGCAGAAAATCTCTTGATATGTGGTCAAAGTCGATTGATGATTCCATCTATGTTAGTTCCAATGTCGTCAGAGGGAAATACATGTGAAGTGGACTAAGATAACTTGTCAACCTTTTCTCAACCCACTCCTTTGACTCAAAATCATTCCAGACTTGCATTATACATGAAGAAGAAAAGCATGCCATATTCCATGTATTAATA